>CBVK0100581596.1:0-11573 GCA_900067695.1 Picea abies
AAAATATCCTTGTCTCATTTGTGATGAGGATCATTACACTAAAGATTGTCTTCTTCGTGCCAATGTCAATCGTTTCCTTAAAGGAATTTCAATCACACTCATTGTATTGACCAATCTTTTTCCCTCTCAGCAAACACAAATGGTTACTTCAGAAGAACCCTATGTGTCAGGAATCTATTATGTACTTATGTGTACAACAGATAAATATAAAGAGGTTTCACTCACAACACGAGCTAAATACTATCCTTCCTCAAATGGAAGTGTTGTTAAGAAGCCTTCTACGTCTACCCCACCACCTACTGGTCCTCTACAAATTGATCGAAGCCTTCTACGTCTACCCCACCACCTACTGGTCCTCTACAAATTGATCGACCAAGTTCAGACATAGTGATTAAACCACCTCCAAAAGGTGTTGTTTGTAGATCAACTTTTAATCTGCATGCATGAGCTGCTGAGAACTACAATATTATAGAAGATTTAGCTCAAGCTCCCCCTGCGACGTCAGCCCTCGAAGTTCTTCAAACTTGCCCTGTGCAAAGATGAGCATTGTTGTCATCCATTGGTGGGATTGACCCTAGTGATGTGAATATGATATCTTTTGACTTGGAAACTCATCTTCCAAGGCTCCCTCTCCAACTTGCATTCCAAATTCAAGTTATTGTACACCAAAATTCTATTTTTCATATTGTTATAGATGAAGGAGCCTCGACTTGTGTGATGTCTCTTAACTGTTGGAAAGATATTGGTTCTTCATCGATTAACCAATGACCCAATACATTAAAATCATTTGACGGTAGAGGATTTAAACCGTTTGGAGTACTTCTGCATTACCAGTTGAATTAGAAGGTAAGATAGTCATTGTTGAAGTAGAAGGTGTCAATGCACCACTCAATTATAATATTCTACTAGATCGTAGTTGTATTTATGTTATGTCAGTCGTAGTTTCTACTTCATTTTGTGTACTATGTTTCGCCCATCAAGGAAAAATAGTCATGGTAGACCAACTCTCCTATTTTAATTCTGATTCACACATTACTAGTGTTCCTTTTATCGAGAAAACCCCATCTTCCTATGATGATGCTGGAGTGGATATTTTGAAATATTCATCTATGATGGGAACTTTTCCACTCCCATCACTTGACATTCCTCTACATGTCACCCAAGTCAACATGATTTTGACTGATACTAGTAAATCCCTTGACTCATATGTTCCTTGGGTAGTACCCCGTCCATCTGACTATGACAGTTATGATGATAGAATGTCACTTAGTCTGATTGAAATCGCTTATGAAGCGATTTGATCTGCCTCTATGGTTTCTTCTGACACAAGTGACCCCATGAGTCATGTCTTATATGAGTACTCTCACTCTTCTTGGATTATTTCTATGACATCCCCTGATCCTTTTGATGATACTTTCCCTACTGATGAGAGTATCTTAGAGGTCATGTATTTGGAAGAAACCCCTTGGGACAATAGTCATCATCTTTCCTCTTTCTTTTTTGAGCTCGAGACTGTTGAGACTCATCCTGATACTCTCGTCTTACTTGATATATTTAAAAATTCTCATTGTGATGCTTTATCTGAAGGGAATTTGGGAAACATATCCACTACTATACTGATTGATATCTCATTCAAACCTGGTATCGTGGAAAAGATTCATATAGGTGCCTCTTGTTCTCTTGATGAAATAAAAACTTACACAATCCTATTCAAATAATTCCACGACATATTTGCTTTGTATTATGAAGAAATGCTTGGAATTGACTCGACTATCGTTATTCATGAAATTAAGACTTATCCTGAAGCCAATCCTGTTCGAAAAAAGCTTCACCCCGTTCATCGATGAAAAGTTGTTGTTATTAAAATGGAAGCTGAAAAACCTCTTAAAGACGATTTTATTTATCCTATACCTCTTACTGATTGGCTTTCAAATATTGTTCTTGTCACTAAGAAACAAGGTGTGATCCACGTATGTATTGATTATAGGGATATCAATAGGGCTTGTCCTAAATATAACTACCCAAACCCTTTCATTGACCAGATCATTCATCATTGTGTTGGCAGTGAAATATTCTCATTTATGGATGGTTTCTTCGGCTGTAATCAAATTAATATACTACCATCAGATCAACACAAAACTGCTTTCATTTGTCCTTGGGGTACCTTTTCCTATAAAAAACTCCCTTTTGGACTAAAAAATGTTGGCACAACTTTTCAGCGAGCTATGCCTTACGCTTTTCATGACATGAAGAATATTGTACAACATTATCTTGATGACTTACCTCCACATTCCATGCAACGTCAGGATCATCATGTGCATCTTCGAGTTATTTTTCTTAGATGTTGTTTTTACAATATTCACTTAAATCCGCATAAATGTATATTTTGTGTGGAATCAGAACTTCTCCTTGGTTTTATAGTGTCCAAGCAATGGATATGAGTTGATCCCTTAAAGATTGATGCCATATTGAATTTACCTCCTCCTTCGAATTTACACCAGCTCCAAAGTTTGCAAGGGAAGGAAAAAAAATTATGTCGATTTGTTCCCAAATATGAAGAACTTGCCAAGGGTTTTATCCGACTTCTTTAAAAAGGGGTTCCCTTTGTTTGGGATGACACTACTCAAATGAAATTTGATTCTTTAAAGCACACATTGACTCATAATCCATTGTTGCATCCCCCAGACTATAGTCGCGATTATTATTTATACTTTTTTGCTTCTGACAGTATCGTTGCATGGTGTTGGTACAAGAGGACGATTTGCACGATGAACATGTCATCTACTATTTTAGTAAGAGTATGTCTCCTACTGAAATCAAATATTCACATGTGGATAAATTGGCATTGGATGTTGTTCAATTTGTCCAACATTTTCGTCACTACATGTTACTATGGAAAACCACCATTATTTCTGATTGTAACCCCATGCAACATATCTTGACTAGATAAGTGCTAGGGGGGAAATACTCCAAATGGATTTTCATCCTACAAGAGTGTTATTTGGAATTTGACAGAGCCAAATATAAGAAATATTTGGTCTTCGCTAAGATGATTTGTGACCTTCCCTCCTATGAATTTGAGAGTCTGACAGAAGAATCGATTCCCGATGAATCCTTTTTTCTAATCAACTCTTTTAATCTATGGTACAGAGAAATCATCATCTATTTCTAAACCCATACCTTTCGGCATGATCTCTCGAGTTCTGAACATCTTCGTATTTGATACCAATATTGCCAATACATCATTATTGGTGATGCAATTTATCGTCATGGTGTCGATTCCATTTTTTATGGTGTTTAATGTATGAGGAATCTAAGAGATCCCTTAGTGATTGTCATGCTAGAGCATGTGGTGATCATGTGTATGGGTATGCCATAGCCCAAAAAATTCTACAGGCAGGTTATTTTTTTCCATCATTATTTAAAGATTGCATTCTTGCAGTCCAAAAATGTCATGCGTGCCAGATCTACGATCGTAAGTTGCACGCCCCTCCTGCTCCTCTCCACCCTGTAGTTTCCATTGGTCCATTTGCAAATGTGGCATTGATTTCATGACATGTAACCCTCACTCAGTTGAGGGGCATGGGTACATTATTGTCGCCATAGAATATTTTAGTAAATGGGCCAAGGCGAAGCCTACGTATAATAATACCAAGAAAACTACAACTCTTTTCTTTTTTAATCACATTATTACTCGATTCGATGTGCCTCAATCCATTGTCACTGATCATGGCATTCATTTTCACAATTATATGATGTCAGAACTAACCGCCAAGTTGGGTTTACAGCATGAAAACTCAACTCCTTGCTATCTGAAGGCCATTGGCCAAGTCAAAGCTACCAACAAAGTTTTTTCAACTATGCTTCAAAGGATGATAGGGATTCATAAATCAAATTGGCATACAATGTTGTTTTTGGAATCATGGGCATATCGAACTTCAGTTAAAACAACTACGAGTTTTACACCATTTAAGTTGGTGTATGTTTTAGAAGTCATGCTTCCAATTGAATGTGAAATACCATCTTTGAAACTAGTTGTTGAATTACTTCCCAATACCTTAGCTGAGGAGGAACGTCTTTTTCATTTGACACAACTAGATGAAACTCGACGTGATGTCTCCCTAGCTAATGAAATGCATAAAAAACATGTAAAAACTCAATATGACAAAATCGTTAGACCTTGTGTTTTTTATGAAGGTGACTTGGTCCTGCTATATGACCGGGATCGTGAAACTTAGGGGATGGAAAATTCGAGCCCATGTGGCATGGCCCTTACATTGTTAAATGTGTGTTAAAAAAAGGGGCTTAGGAGATGGTAGATTATGATGGAGTTTCCTTGGGTGAACCCAGAAATGGGCTTTACCTTAAACGATATGATGCTTAGAGTGATTCTACATATGTTCTTTGTAAATATTGCAACATACTTTAGTGTGGTTTTGTTTCCTTTTTCATTGATTTCTGCCTACTGCTTATCTAACATGGTGCTTGATTTGCATAGGTTAGTGTCCCTTCTACCTTATTTCGACTTTGTTGATGGTGCTAGCCATAGTACCCAGAACCTTGCATCTGTTGCATGGGAAATCTACACACCCACTAATGAGTTGATAAGTCTGCACAGTATATTCCTTAGGCGTGCAACTAATAATATTGTGGAATATAGTGTAGTCATTGAACTATTAACTAAATCCATTTCACTTGGTATTTGATTCTTAGTTGTTCAACTTGACTCTCAACTAGTGGTACTGCAATTAAGTAACATGTATTCTATCTGAAGTACAACTCTTTTACGGGTATATTTAAGGGTTCGCCTCTTGGAAAGAGAATTTGATTATTTAGAATTTCAACATATTCCAAGAAATCTAAATAAATTGACAGATGTTTTAGATAATCATCTGTTAGATAGACATTTACAACATCTGTAAATATCACATACACACTTTTCATTATATAAGACAAAAGTAGAAATCACTTTATATTAAGGTTCCAAAAATATTACAAAATGAGTTGAGACAAAACCAAGCCTATAGCTTTCATATCAATACATGTCAATGGTCAAAAAAGACTAAAAGGAATCCTAATGGTGCTCATGATAGCACACTACTTCCTAAGCTACCCTCTAGATAAAATGAGCTATACGTCCAGAAACCCTTGTCGTGTTCCATTGGTACTGACGTGGTAGGTCATCAATCTGAACGTCTGGAATGCCTACGATCAGTACCTCAAGGTTATGCTCAATATCCTCGAGATCCTACGTTGTCTCGCAGTTCTGAGCCACCATCGCACCTATCTTGCCCCACCTTTGGATTGGTGAGGCTCTATATGGTCTGGATGGTCCAATATTTGCATGTTGAAAGCCAAATTAGTCTCAATACACCCAAAAAATAAAATCAAATCAAAATTTAAAAAATGGTTTCTTTATTACGTACATCGGTCTAATGATACCCCGCTGGAAGGATCAGGTCTAGATATCCTTGGAAATACATTCCTTCGTAGGCATATTCCTTTACCATGATGAGTTGTTTCTTCACCCATCTGAAGAAATTCTCATCATAGGAGACTATGGGACCGCCACCATGGCGCATCATCAAGTCCACCCACCGCATCATTCAAGGCTCTCATGGGTCAGTGTCTTCGTCTAACACCATAGACTGTAAGTAAAAAATTGGAACTCTTTCCAGGAATAAAGAGACTAATATTGACCCATAACCGAACTGTTTCATTTGACCAGTCTTGCACTTTGTCAACTGATCCTTCATTCTTTCGATTAGTCCCTCGCATCGATTGAACATTGTTGGAGCCATACAATCCACTACATATTGCATCTGGGAGTTGGTGGGAAAATGAGGAGTTTCACTTCTAACAACTTGATTAATGGTAAATAAAACATTTCTCAAGGAGAGGTCCCTCACATTTTAAATTGGAATCTTACCACTACTCTTCCTTGTCCTGACAATGCAATGTTGTGCAATATAATTCTCGGTCTTATTGTCGCCACCCCTGAATCGAGACAAATATATTCTATCTCCATGCCTTGATATCCCAGTTACTAAATATATGTCTTTGATATCCAAATCCAAATCATGGACACCAACCTTGAACACTTGTTCGTCGAGTTCCCACATCTTCACCAAGAACAATAGAAACTTAACCTGAGCCCTCATGCCATGGATTTTGAAAAAATTATCCAATCCACACCTCTGGAGAGCCAACATAGTATTTGGATAATTAGCAGAAATTTGATCTTATAACTCATGCTCTCTTTCCCTCCATTCCAATATTTTAATCAGTCAAAATCCTGTAAACAACCAAGGAAGAATTTACTTATCATCCAAGAACTGAAATTTTCAAGCATCACTTCCTCAAAATCCAAGAGAAAATTGGGTTTCCCGATGTCGCACTCTGAGTATTATACACAAAGAGGCAGTGTCAAAGTTCCCGATAGGGAAATACTGCGACACTCTAGAGTGTTGCAATTCCCGATATCGATAACCTGCGACACCCAGGAGGCGCATTTTAGGGCTTGCTTACAAGCTCAAAATCACCCAAGAATTCCTTGAAATGATAGAAAACGACTATTAAATGAAAGGGGGAGAGAATATCTCTTACCTAGAGAAAAAGAGAGTCTGAATCGTCCACTAATATGCTCGCAATCCTTGCCTAGAGTTTCAACCAAAATAGGGATTGTTTACTATGGAAGAAGTAAAAAGACAATGGTGAAAAAACAAATTACATTTTCCCATTGTTGACCTAGTGAAGAATATTCCTTTTAGTATTCTTTTCATTTTTTACCCACTTTCATATAGTCCTTAATTGGTTTCCTTGATTATAAAACATGATTGATTGATGGTTTTTTTCTAGATTGTGTGGGTGATAGGTCATATTTGAAACATACAATTACAGTCAAAAGTATTTTTTATTGTTTTTTCCTAGGAAAAATTAAAACTTTAAAATGTACCAAAACACTATAAGGATTTTCTTTAATCTCTTTTTGAAACCCTATAAATATGAAAAGATCAATGAGTGAACTTGCTTTCTTTCACGCTCATTAAATAATTTGAAAGAGCATCTATCCAGTTTTAGTTTACCCCTTTTTGGGGCTGAGTATGATTAATTACGAAAAAAAGGAATATTCTAGTCAATATTGACTAGAAGAGTTCTCCTAAGTATTATTTTATACTTTTTTCGAGCTTGGGAGACTAAATTTATGAAAAAGTTAACCCCGAAATTTTATTTAAGTGTTTTTAAAAGTCTCTAAACATGAAAACCCATCGAGTTTATTTTCTCTGGACTCATAAAATTTGCATTGAAAGACCCATATGGGACTTAACCACTCCTTCCTAGGGCTCATTAAAAATACTCCGAAGGACTCATTCGAAGGATGATCTTATAGTACAATCATATGTTATCCTCCTCAAGCTTATGTAAAAATAAAGAGGTACTCACCAAACATGGTGGGGAGAAATTGGGAAGGGAACTTATATAAATTTTGTATTAATCCCTGGTAGCTAGTCTCTCTTGAACATGACACCCTTTCACTCCTTGTGCCAAGGTTGGGAAGTACATTTATCTCTCATTGATCATATACCTCCATGAGTCTACTCTTTGGTTTGTGATCTTGTTTTGAGTCAATTTTTCCAAGACAGTTGTCGTGTCATCCATATGTTCAAGATAAGTCTAGTTGAAAATAAACATGTTACAGTCTCAGCCATCCCTGAGTCAGTCATACAACAATCCATGCTCTATCTACTTCAAATATGTGCACTTGTTTCATGTTGTTGATGGTGGATACCTCAAGGCCCTGTTGCGATGGACCACTTCCTATCGACTTCATCACATTATATAGGAAGATGGTTTAGAAACTCTATAGTACCTTGGAACTTGCATGCCTAAATGGCAAGTTTCCTCACCTTCGACGATAGGTGTTCATCAATGACCTTCGATCGAAATATTATATGGGTTTTCAACCTCATGTCATTTATTCACACTCAGTAGAATGTACTTGTGTATCTTAAGGTCCATTGTCATCATTGGTGGTTCCTTTTGCATATGTTAACGATAATCATCATTGATCGGTAATAAGATGGTTTCTACCATGTTTGACTTCAACAATTTTATTCACATGGTTAGATTCATACTATGGGATGGTGGAAATGAAGACCTTGGGTCTTATTAAACAAATCTAGGCAGCAATGGAGTATTTTGAGTTTGTATTGTTGCATAGATCCACAGTATATGTCTTGTGGCTATGTTTAGATTTGAAACATTTCGACATGGATCCATGGTGTAATTTGGTGGCCATGACATATCATATAGAGATATTTGCATACAAACATCTATGCTTGGATTCATTCAAATTCTAAGTATGGAAATTCCTACCTCATAGATGATGTTTAATTCCTTGTTTTTAGTTGACAAGTCTCCAACTAATGAGTTATTTGCTTCAATACCCATACGGTAAAGTATTTCAGATATCACCGCTTCTAGCTTCATACTTTGGGGGCATTCAGTTACAAAATATTTTGTCGCAACTGATGATATTCACTTATCCTATATCATCTGAATCACACAAGCTATGATTAATGAAGAAGAATCCTACTTTGAGAGAAGGCAAGCATGCAAAAAGGGTTATACATGTTGTTAGGGCCTTTACAACCTTAATTTAAGAGAGTGTCGTAGATTGCATCATTGCATGGTGCGAAACCCTCAAGTTTTGCATGTTGCACCACTACAGGGTGCGACAGTGTCTCAGGTTTCTCTACTGCAGGGTGCAACACTACTTAAAAAGGGGAGAAAATGATGGATTTCAAGAATATTCTAGAAGAGAATCTTTGAGATGAGGTGTTCTCCGATCAGTTTGGATCTCATCCATACTCATAATCTTGGGGGATCCTAACCTCTCATCCTAACCTCCTCACCTATATCCTCTTCAATATATAAAAGGAGGCTTCTCTCATGAGGAAAGGATAATAGTTAATAGAAAATAGTGAATTATTGATAGCTTTACACTTGGTTTGTTATTGGATGATTGTTAGTAATTATTTGGCTTTGAGGAATTCAATCTTAGCTTAAGGAGTCAGTTGATGGTGATGGATTTCATGGATTCATTGTGGGTATTGGAGCAGTGATCTTGTTGGAAGGAGCTTCACAACATCAAGGAATATTTGGTTGTAATCTCTTTTTGTTTATCGTTAATACAATAATATAGTTTCTTTCCCACAAAGTTTGTCTTTATTTGATTATCTTTGTTGAATCTCTCCTTGATCAGTTGCATAGGTTACATAAATTATACTTGTTGCTTTCACCTTTGTTGGCTTGTGTCTCTTGTAGTTTCTCATACATAAGTCTAGCGACAAAGCAACTAGAAGATACAACTAGTGAGGACAACCTTCGATTACAATGTATGGACCTTTCGCTAATTGGTAATTTGATTATGTGAAACCTAGAGAAAGTTATATGTTTTGTATGTTTTGTTCTAGTCTTGGTTTCCGAGTCTGGGGAGATCATTCTGTGTTCACAAAGACTGATTTTTCCAGTAACAAATGGTCCAAAAATATCAAACAGGCTCTAATTTTTAATGATTTGTGGGATGATCATGGAATTTGTGAAGGAGAGGATGACAATGGACATACCAAACCTATAGTAGATAAGGAGCTTTCAATATGGAAGAATAAAGATAGGAAATCATATGCCTTGATTACTACGATGGTAAGTGAAGAGGTGACTTGCCATACTATTTCTATAAAAGACTCATATGGTGCTTTAAATAAATTAAAGGAGTTGTATGACTCACACTTAGAATTGGAACTCATACAGTTACTGGTGAAGCTCTTCAACCTAGAGTTGAATGATGATGATCCCATGGATTTAGATTCTAAGATAAAATCCATCATGCATAACATCGATTCCACTGGAGTGAAGATAGACATTCATCTCATGGTCTTCATTAAGGCCCTCTACCCTACACGTTTTCACTACCTTGAATCCCTGCAATCTAGTAGCCAAATGAAGTCCATCACATTTGACTCTTTGGTGGAGAAAGTTGCAAAATGTGAGAAATATTTTGGAAAGAAGACAACTCAACCCACTGGAGAGACCATGTACCTTGCTCAAAAAGGGAAGAATCAATCACATGATTCTTCTAGAGGAGAAGGAAATAAAAGAGGACATGAAAGAAATAATTTCAAAGGCAAGGAGTAGGCACAATCAAGGTGAGACATCTAATCTTCATTGTGTCTATTGCGGAAAGAATGTACATGATACAAAGACATGCAGAATCCCTTGGGAGAAGATCAAATACAAGCAAGATCATAAATAATACAAATATAAAGTATCAGATCGGGCGAAAGGTAAAGCACCTGAATCTTCTCATTATATTGTTTCCCATTTCAATATTTGAACTAAGTGAAGATTTATTTAACAATTCAATTGCTTCTTGGAGAGATGCATGGTTGCTTGACACTGGTGTAATGATGCAAGAGCATCTTTTCAAAATTGTATTTTTCTAAGTTTTAATAGGTTTCTAGAGGGTTCTAGATTGGTCTACGTAGGGAGGAGTTTGTTTTCCTTAAAAATTCCATGTGATGTAACAAATTTGCTAATTTAGCATATTGTTGAGTAATTTAGGGACATGATGTAACAAATTTGCTAATTTAGCATATTGTTGAGTAATTTAGGGACATGTTTTGGTTTGTTTATATTTTTTAGGACACGAATCCATACTTTAGGTATTTGATCAATTCCTCTCCATAATTGTATGAAATTTGAATAAAACCCTTGAGAAGAACAAGAATACACGAGGGCATAATAGTGAGAGAAAAGAGTGAAGCAAATTGTGGGTGTTGAGGAATATTGTAATTCTAGTTCATTAATAGAATTTCTAGATCGTGTTGCATGTATGTATAACTATTATTTTTCTCTCAGTCTTTACAATCATTGAATTCCTATCACTTAAAATGTAGTTCTCCGTTCGAACCCTCTTGTTTCATTCTCACATTTGAATTGTTGAATTAATTTGTTAAGAGTTAATTTCAAGAGGAAGAATATGTTTGATTTCAAGGTTGGATCAATCAACCGGATCAAGAGAAGAATCGGTCTACACGAGGAAAATTTCAGCAAACAGAGTTATCTGAAATATAGAGTAAAGGAAACCATCTGGGAACGAGTGCTACGAAAAAGTTGGATATCATTTTTGGGTCCAGATAGAAAGGATATGCATGATCCAGGTGAAGTGGGGCCATCTAAGGTTGAGGTCACCGATGAGGTCGGATATCATTTTGAGATATGGATAAGTAAGTCATATGGGATCCGGTCTAAAGAGAAATCATTCGGGTGTTCAAATTGAGGGAGACTGGATATTAATTTAGTTCTAGATATAGTGAGCTATCTGATATCCGGATGAAGCTAAGTCATATGAGGTCATTTGAAATGAAGGAACCAGATACAAATTGAGATATCCAGATCAAGAGCCCATCAGAATCCCAGATACAAAGGATTATCCCGGATATAAAGAATTATGGATACGGGTGATTGTTGTTGATTAAGGTTGGTTGTCATTGATGTCAACCCTTGAAGAA
>CBVK0100581597.1:0-11573 GCA_900067695.1 Picea abies
ATATATGTATGAACAACGGTCGGTCGGGCTTGAAAGTAGGGTTGCAAGCAAAACAAAAGAAAGGTGAGCGCCCGACGATCAAATTATATACAATTTTTTTATTATAAACAAGTGCAAAGATGACGGGGACATGGAAGAGAAAGTAAGGAATGACCAATTATGAAAAGAGGTTGGATAGGTCTCAAAATAGGGTTACAGGGGATTGTAAGGAGAGGTGAGGGCCCGATGGTTAAATTGCATGTCTCGAAAATTTTGACTGCAAAAGGCGTAAAAGGGAAAAGTGCATTATGGGGAAGTCCAATAGACGGTTTGTATATTTGCAGAATTCTAGGTGTTGTTGCAGTTCGTGGAAAAATGGAAGGGCAATTTTGAGCCTGCTTGTCCAGGAACCCTCAATCGAAAAAGTGGATAAATATGGAATAGGGAAATGGTCGGTCGGACTTGTTTTTGCTAATATATTGAAATTTGTAATAGATATCCCATTACCTGGAAATAGATTTTCTGCATGTATATCGCGGAATTCCAGATGTTGTTTGTAGTTCATGAAATAATGCAAGGGAAATCTTGAACCCGCCTGTTTGGGAACCCACAAGCAAAAAAGTATTTGTAATAGATATCCCATTACTTGAAAACATATTTTCTGCATGTTTCTATACAATTTGTGTAGGAACAATTATTATTACGGTCTCCCCGAGGCATGGTGAGATGTTAGCATTAAACCTCAGTTATTGCATACTTGGAAATAAGTGCAAAGGGTCCAGGCACATGAATCAATGATTAGGAATTGGATATTTCGTGAACCCGCTAACCCGATGATCCATGTAATAAATTCAAATAAATGGTGAAGTATGGAAAGTAGACAGATGTGCTTCAAAATGGGGTGATAATTGTTCCACAGGAGACATGAGGACCCGACCGACAAATTGTATGTCTCAGAATTTTTGAGTGACAAATGTGTGCCACGGAAGAGGGGATGATGGGAATACTATGTAACACGGAAGAGGGTATGATGTGAGAGTCTGGTTGTAAATTTGTATATCGCGGAATTCATGGTTCCGTTTGCAGGTCACAAAACAATAGAAGTGCAATCTAGATCCCACCTACCCGAGAATCTGTGGTCAGAGAAGTGGCTAGGTATGGAATGGGGAAGCAGTCGATCAGAGTCGTGATATAAAAGAATGAGTGCAAATGTGAACCCGCGAGTCCGCCAACCCGTGTAGCTAGACATTTTCGGAAAAAAACGACTAAGTAATGAGAAAGATAAACTACATGGAAAAGAGAAACAAGAATTTGGTTAATTATAGAAGACGAAAAAGAAGGGCTAATATATTCATACTTATTGCATATACTTGGAAATAAGTGCAAAGGTGGCGGGCACAAAAAAAAAAGAATAGGAATTGGAAATTGTCTGAACCTGCCAACCCAACGACCCACGAAAGAGATTGAAATAAATGGCCGTGTGGAAAGTTGTCGGATGAGCTTCAAAATAGGCTGACAAGGTTTCCCGAGAAGATGTGAGGCCCTGATGGTCAAATTGTATGTGTCAAAATTTTTGAGTGCAAACTGTGTAACACGAAAGAGGGGTTGATGCAGGAGTATGGAAGTCAATTTTTATATCGTGGAACTCGGGGGGTTGTTTGCAGGTCAAGGAACACTGGAAGTACAATCCGCCTATACAGGAACCCGCAAGCAAAAAAGTCGGGTAAGTATGGAATTGGAGGCACGAAAGAGATTCCAAGAAATGGCGAAATATGGAAAGTAGATACCCGCACTTCAAAATGGGCTGACAATAATTTCCCAGGAGACGTGAGGACCCGAAGGTCAAATTGCAGGTCTAAGAACTTTCAAGTGAAAACTATGTATCACGGAAGAGGATATGATGTGGGAGTGCGGAAATAAATTTGTATATTGCGGAGGTCTGGGTGCTATTTGCAGGTTACAAAACAATGGAAGTGCAATATAGAGCCCGCCTGCTCGAGAATCTGTGATTTGAAAAGTGGCTAGGCATGGAATGGGTAGCGGTCGGTCGGAGCCACGATATAAAAGAACGAGTGCAAATGTGAACCTGTGATTCCTCCAACACGCGCATTGAGACATTTTCGGAAAAAATGACTAAGTAACCAGAAAGAGAAAGTAGAGGGGAAAAATAAACGGGAATTTGGTTAAGTATAGAATAAGGAAAAGAAGGTCGAATATATTCAGATTTGAAATAGATATTCCATTTCCTGGAAAGATATTTTATGTATGTTTCTAGAGAAGTTGTATACTTATTGCATATACTTGGAAAGAAGTCTGAAGGTAGTGGGCACAGGAAACAACAACTAGAAATTGGAAATTTTCTGAACCCGCCAACTCGACGATCCATGAAAGAGATATCAAGAAATGGTTAAGTGTGGGAAAAAATCAAACAAGCTTCAAAATAGGGTGAGAAGGGTTCCTGAGGAGATGTAAGGCCCCGACGGTCAAATTGTATGTATTGAAACATTTCAGTGAAAAATGTGTAACATGGAAAAGAGGATGATGTGGGAGTCCAGAAGTAAATTTTCATACCGCAGAAGCCAGAGTGTTGTTTGCAAGTCACAGAACAATGGGAGTGAAATTTAGAGAAAGGGGAAGCACTCGGTCAGAATCACGATACAAAAGCATGAATGAAAATGTGAATGTGTGAATCCGCCAACCCGCCTAGAAAGACATTTTCGGAAAAATGACTAAGTAACCAAAAAAAGAAACTACATGGGATAAAAGAATGGGAAAATAGAAAGGTGGAGGGCAATTTTCGTAAGCAAGAATTCGTTTCAAACAAGCTTTAGTGTTGCAAAACCATCATTTTCTAGTCCAATATTTTATCCAATTATTCGTTTTCTATTGTGCTTGTACCATTAACAAGGGTGTGAGAAAATGCTTTGTTGAAGATTAGATTTTATTACAACTTGTGGGAGTAATTGTGTTCTTGATACATTCTTCCATGAATTTAACATATTAACTTAAGTATTAAACTTCTTGCATGATCGATTTTTAGTGTTAAAGATTAATAATTGCATGTCTAGAAACAACAATGACGATCTTGAATTTTAATATTGTAGTTGATTTCATAGTCCCATTTGACTACAACCACCATATAACAGTTTTTATTTTTATTTTTATTCACGAACAAACAATTTAGTAATTTCATTATTAAAGAAAAAAATGCTCAAATAGAGGCCATGGGATGGACAACTAATAAAATGTTCCCTTTCAGGCTAAATGAATCAAGCAAGCAAAAGGGAAATGATAAATCGTTTGCTTAGCAAGGTTGAGATGAAAAAGAAATTTCTATGGCGGGACCCGTACTGCCGCATTGTGATTTGGTCTTGCTATGCTCTATCTGCATTACGAATAGAATTGAACATTGGTTTGAAACTGTTTGAAATTCATTTTTGTTTCCATATAATCCTGACGGATTGACACAATGCATTGTCATATAATTTTTTAATGCTCCATTTTAGATCAAATTACTTGAGCCAATACAATATTAAATAACTACGAAACTATTGAACCATGCCAATGAGAAGAGGTGTTAAATTCAACAAAGAAGCAACAACAAGACTCCAATGAATTTTTTTCAATAGTAAATCCATTAAAATAAATAAATAATATTGGGCAGTGTATATCTATCCATAGAAATTGGACCGATTTCTTTCGACCAAAACATTGAACATATTTTCCATAAACACAGGAATAGGACCTACAACATGAAGGAGCCATCGATATGCTCTTCAACATGCATACAAAACTGATTACCATGATTTTTTTTTAGGAAATCCTTGCAGTCTTCTCCTCGGGGGGTTAATGTTCGCTGCCCCAATCTCAATATCTTGTAGAAGACCTGAGGTGACAAAGAAATAGGAGAGTGGTTCCACAATGGAATAAATCCTTGGCTTGAATCATATGAAAAACAATACTGCTTCTGACACTGGCATCACTCCAACGTTGCACCTCAACAAGAAAGAAACACATAATTTTTCGAACGCAGGAAGACATAAGAACCCATCTTCACAGTAAAATTGATAGTTCTCACAAGCTTTCCATGAGGAAGAAGACAAAAAATATTGTAGGGAAAATGGAAGATCCCAAAACATAAAGTTAGGACACACCAAGAAACCACCTCCTCACAGTTGAAGAGTTGAGGGACACAGGTTGCACGAGCAATTCCAGAGGCCCAAATTAGTCCATTATGGGGGAAGGAGATGAGTATTAGGAATATTCCTTGCACTAGTGGGAGTTCTGGTCCTCATCCCCTAAGATGTTAATTGTATATCCAGAGAACATGAGAGTGGTCCTGCAATTGAATAGTTTTTTGGCTTGAAATATATCTCTGGGAACATGAATATACCATTTCCTTACAGTGAAAGACTTACGCCTAGAAAAAACTAATTTGGACCTCTGTAATTCCTACTTTCGAGCTAAAAAGCGGCTATTGCGTTCAAAGTTGGTTTCTTTTCTGAAACCCCTTCTTTTGGTCTTGTTAGGGATGCCATCCCTGAGCTGAGAAGTGCCCCCCATTATGGTTGATTTCAATTTGGGTGTAGGAGTGGGAACAACGTTTTCATTGCCATCATCCATTGCCGTATCATCATCCATCATATCATCTTCTCCCAGATCAAAATCGATCGCATCAACCTCTTTGCTAGCCATCAATGCAGGCGGGAAGGTTGGCTGAGCATGCGGGGTTGCCTTGGAGTTCTTTGTCTTGAAATATATCTCTCGGTGCACCAAGGGACCATCTCCTTCTTTTCTCCTAGTGGAGGGAGATGAGTAGTAAGAATATGCCTTGGAATACTAGAACCTCTGGCCATCGTGCCAGAAGGTGTTTACTGTATCTAGAAAGAACTATTGTGGAACTGCTGCCATAAGTTAACGAGAATTTCCATTTTCTCTATATGATGTTTGAAATGAAAATTGGGAAGGGATAATATAACCCTCCAAAAATATTGGTCTAATGTGTATCAATGGAATATCTCCTCAAGCCTTTCGCTGATCAATGGCAATCTCCACAGTCTGTGCGTAATGAGATGTTACCATTAAATCTTACTAATTGCATATTTAGAAAACAATGTGAAGGTGGCGGTGGTGATGAAGAGTGATTAAGGATTAGAGATTCCGTAAAGGCGCCAACCAGACAATGCATGAAAGATTGCATCATGCTTGAAATTAATACTTGGAAAGGATAACACTCTTCTTCGCAAATCTTGGTTTAATTCATATTAATGAAAAATATTCTCTGGCCTTTTGGACATTAATGACAATCTTAACAGTTCCTGCATGATGAGATACTAGCATTAAAGATTAATAATTGCATATCTATAAAGAAGTGTGAAGGTGGAGGGGATGGAGAAGAGAGATTAAGCATTGTATATTTTGTCCACCCGCCAACCCGTGAAAGAAACATAATTTTTCAAACGCAAGAAGACATAAGAACCCATCTTCGCAGTAAAATTGATAGTTCTCACAAGCTTGCCATGAGGAAGAAGATGAAAAATGTTGCAGGGCAAATGGAAGATCCTGAAACTGAAAGTTAGGACACACCAAGAAACCACCTCCTCACAGTAGAAGACTTGAGGGACACAGGTTGCATGAGCAATTCCAGAGGCCCAAATTAGTCCATTATGGGAGGAAGGAGATGAGTAGTAGGAATATTCCTTGCACCAGTGGGAGTTTTGGTCCTCATCCCCTAAGATGTTAATTGTATATCTAGAGAACATGAGAGTGGTCCCACAATTGAATAGTTTTTTGGTTTGAAATATATCTCTGGGAGCATGAATATACCATTTCCTTATAGTGAAAGACTTCCACCTAGAACAAACTAATTTGGACCTTTGGAATTCCTACTTTCGAGCTAAAAAGTGGCTATTGCGTTCAACGTCGGTTTCTTTTTTGAAACCCCTTCTTTTTTTCTTGTAAGGGATGCCATCCCCGAGCTGAGAAGTGCCCCCCATTATGGTTGATTTCAATTTGGGTACAGGAGTGGGAACAACATTTGCATTGCCATCATCCATTGCCATATCATCATCCATCAGATCATATTCTCCCAGATCGAAATTGATCGCATCAACCTCTTTTCCATTCATCAATGCAGGCGGGAAGGTTGGCTGAGCAGGCGGGGTTGCCTTGGAATTCTTTGTCTTGAAATATATATCTCAGTGCACCAAGGGACTACCTCCTTTTTTTCTCCTGGGTGGAGGGAGATGAGTAGTAAGAATATGCCCTGGAATACTGGAACCTCTGGCCATTGTGCCCAAAGGTGTTTACTATATCTGGACATAACTATTGTGGAAATGCTTCCATAACTTAACGAGAATTTTCATTTTCTCCAGATGATGTTTGAAATGAAAATTGGGAAGGGATAATATAACCCTCCACAAATATTGGTCTAATGCATATCAATGGAAGATATCCTCGAGCCTTTCGTTGATAAATGACAATCTCCACGGTTTGTGTGTAATGAGATGTTACCATTAAATCTTACTAATTGCATATTTAGAAAAAGGTGTGAAGGTGGTGGTGACGACGAAGAGCGATTAAGGATTAGAGATTCCGTAAAGGAACCAACTAGACGACGCATGGAAGAGATTGCATCATGCTTGAAATTAATACTTGGAAAGGATAACACTCTTCTCTGCAAATCTTGGTTTAATTCGTATTAATGAAAAATATTCTTCGGCCTTCCGGACATTAATGACAATCTTAACAGTTCCTGCATGATGAGATCCTAGCATTAAATATTAATAATTGCATATCTATAAAGAAGTGTGAAGGTGGAGGGGATGGAAAAGAGAGATTAAGCATTGTATATTTCATCCACCCGCCAACCTGTGAAAGAGATTCCAAGAAATGGCCAAGTATGCAAAGCAGTAGGGTGGGCTTCAAAAATAAGGTCACAAGATATACTCAGGAGATGTGAGGGGCCGATGGTCAAATTGTATGTCTCTGAACTTTTGACTGCATAATGTGTAACACGAAACATGGCACAATGATGAATTTTGGCTGTCAATTTGTATATCACAGAATTTTAGGTGTTGTTTACAGGTATGAAACAATGGAAGCGCAATGTTGAGCAAGCCTGGCCAGGAACCGACGATGGTAATAGTGGCCAAGTATGAAATGGGTAGGTAGTTGTTCGGAATCAGGATATAGAAGCATGAGAGATACTCGGAACAGGGAATATTGATGGGCTTGAAAATAGGTCCACAAGCTCTACTCAAGAGAGCTCCTCAGCAGACCGGAAGAGCGTCGTGTAGGGAAAGAGTGTAGATATTCCTGGAGATGAATTTTGCTAAGTTCATCGATCAAGGAAAAGTGCTAAAACGAGTCACATACTACATTTGCGTCAAAAATATTATATTAAAAGGAAAAGCATGTCCTGTATATTCTTTAATATCATAGAAAAATTGCCAAGATCCTAAATCTATTATTAATTTACCAGAATGAAGCATACAACCAAGAACCAAGTAAACACCAAATGTATTGAAAGTCGAGGCACAAGGAAACGCATGAACACAGAAGGCGTCAAGTGATATCCCACAAGGTTCCATAGAGCAGTACACATCGACCTTTGCATCAAACAATTCGATATATAAAAAAAAACATGCGGCATTGGTTTTCTCTTACATATGGTATATGTTCCCATGAGAAAATAACCGGGGCCATGGGATATGAACAAAAGTTTTCCAAACACAAGACAACACAAAACCAACAGAGCTTCACCATTGTACCCTAGCTATAACCAAACCTCAAAATGGGGAACAAAAATGTTTTCAATTACTATTTTACCATGAAGCAAGATCACTATGGACATTGTCTTCTGATAGTGCCATGTTTTATCTCTATGAGTTTTAACAATGCCAAATTTCCAATATTATTGGAAATGCCTGATGGTTCTGCCTAGACGAGAAATCTATTTCGACGGTTCAAAGGATGGGCCTGAGTTATTTGCAGTTGGATACTTTTTATGGATTTTTTCCTCGTGCTTCCCATTTCTGGATTGAACAATCTTATGCGCTTGTACATCACCAATAATTGCACCTACCTGTATGAATTTCAATGCCCAAACTCCCCAATCTCTATAGGGAGTTATAAATATCTCAAGCTCATGTTTAAATCCATGCTGAGTCCTTTTTTTCAATTAGGGAATCGAGAAAATGCAGATACCACACCATAAATGTATAGTTGGAGATCATCTTTTTTTATTATTATTTGGGCACCCCAAAAAAATGCACAAATCCTACCATGGCTATATAGTTGGAAATGTTTTTTCCAATTTGGGCACCCAAAAAGGTGCAAACACCTCCAACAAAGCCACATCCAACCACTATTTTTTTTTTTCATTTGCACACCCCAACAAATATGCAAAATTCTTACTGGGAGATACAAAAAAACATGAAAATAATAACATCGATTGCATTTGTAGTTAGATTCTCCTTGTTGTTTCAAGTGAACACAAAGAGACAAAATCTCTGGAAAGAAAATTTTATAGCCATAGATGTAAACTCCGAAGAAATCAAGTCTGATGAACATTCATATGGGTGTTGAATAAAAATTACAGACACACATGAGATTTTTTCATTTCTTGCCAAAGCTTGATACAATTTTTTTTTTAAGCCAATATGCAATATTGCATTGTCCTCATTTAAGGTAAATTTTCTATGTATCCAAAAGTCATGCAACATGTAGACATTGCTTTCCTTTTTCTGTAGGGATGCTTCATATGATAGTTATGCTAACCCAGGAAGCACATCTTGTAACATAGGTTGTCTAAGTGTACAATGTACGATTGTGTTTCCTACGGTTCAGATGGCAGCATTGAGGCAACGTCTATATATGTAAGGGATTTTTTCACTACATCGCAGACAATCAATTGTATAATCACTTATGAAAGTAGAAGCAGAAGAAGGAGAGTTTCATTTGTCACATATAGGCTCTAAGGGGGTCGAGTACGCATTCACTGCAACCAAAATACCCTCAACCTGGGCATGTGACCATATTAGTTAATATATTGAACAATATAATATACAACTGCACAACAAACAAAAAAGAAAAACTGCAGAAAATTGGTGAAGGCAATTTGTATGAGCAATGTGAGGATGAAATTGTAGATGTATACGCATAATAGTTGTAGAGATAGCTAGTTTCTTGAGATCCTGTACTATGTTTTTTTGCAATTCTATTACAAATGTTGCTTGGGTTATGGGAAAGATCCTTTCCTTAACATCTCTTTTCTTTGTTATATTTTTGTAGAGCATAAGTGGAAATTCCCCTTTATGAAATTGTTGTTCCATTGAGGAAAACAAATTTGAATAGGTGTAATTGTTGTTCCATTGAGGAAAACAAATTTGAATAGGTGTCAAACAATTGCAGTTGCAACATGTAACAGTGCAATAATTGTGTAACATAATTGACATACATTGGCATGTGAAAGTAAAGGACAAAATTGGATATGGAGAGAGGTACCATTGCCTTGTTGTTCTCTGACTCTCCATATTTTATATGGAGAATCTGTTGTGAGCCAAGTTTTCTTGTGAGTGTGATAGCTGCACCAATGGTTCTGATTGAAATTTCGTTGCTCTGTGCAAGTTGGCTGATAGTTGTGTCTGGGATGAAATGATATTCTGAACAAATAGTGAGAATTTTTTCCATAATACTTGTTTCGCTGAGAAATATAATCTGATCACAATCACCATGGTCATATACTATTTTGGGAAATATATTAAAATTTGTAATGGACATCCCATTACCTGGAAATATATTTTTTTCATGTTTCTGGAGAATTTGTGTGGGAATAGTCAGTGTGACTGTCACCAGGGCCTTGTTGTCTATCATGTCAGCACGCATAATGGATCTAGTTTTTTTTCCTTGTCCAAGTAGGTGCTATAGACGACCATTATTTCCCCGACGAACACTTGTCCAGTTCGATGGTTGTTCAAGCCCTCTATTGATAGTATTTTGAGTGTTACAAGTTTAGACGTGGTGACAGTTTTTGAACAGAAAATTAATGTGAATGGTAGTTTGCATTATTTTTTTTTGTTTTCTTTTTTCCTGGCATAAATGTACAAGTAGATGCACAACTTGGATGAAGTATGGAGCCAAAGTTTTGCAACTAGACCTCTTAGTCTGCGGAACTTGCACTATGTTCGACGTCTCGTTTGCGCTTGTTGATACTTCTTATGAACTACAAAGTATGTGTTGCAGATGACATCAAAATATTCACCATGGAATAGATGAATGAATAGATGACGATATTTGTTTGGTAAACATATGAGGAACAAAATGTATGCATATTTACCTTTGGCCTTTTCAGTCTATTGATGTTTGCGATGATTGACTACTAATGGCCATGTCACTAGTCAAACTTTTCTGATGGAAGCATGTGTAGATGAAAATTAGAAGGATTAAATCATCATGTGCATTGTATATTGTCCATAATTGTTCTGAATGTAACATACGGGGTCAAAGGAGATGGAATACAAAATAGGGTGTCAAGGGATACTCAGTAAACATGAGGACCCGACGATCAAATTGCATGCCTCATATTTTTTGACTGCAAAAATATGTAACAATAAATAGGGCATGATGGGGGGGGTACGACGACCAATCTGTATATCACGGAACCTCTGAAGCTAGAGGCACAATATTGAATCCACTAGCCTGGGAACCCGCAATCGAAAAAGTGGCTAAGTATGGAATGAGGTAGAAGCATGACTATAAATGTGAACTCGTGAGTCTTCCAACCCGTGCACCTAGACATTTTCAAAAATATGACTAAGAAAAGCAACCAGAAAGCGAAAGTAGACGAGAAAAGGTAAGTATAGAAGAGGGGAAAAAAAAGGGATAATAGAAAGTGGAAAAATTAGAAATGGGGAGGGAAATGTTTCGAAGCGGGAAGTATCAACAAAGGCCCATTGTTTCCAAATCATCATTTTCTAGTCCAATATTATATGTCCCCACCCTTTTTGTATGTTTGATTTACCAGGACAGCTGGTATACCTTTTCGAAGATTGTACCACAACCCCTTCTGCTGTGGTATATAAGAATTCATCTTCCTATCCAAACAATCTGTTTCTTTCAATGTAGCAATGTTGAACATACAATGGACATGAAGGTAAGAAAGAAAGACATGTAAAAGAAAGAAATACAGTTCTATTTATTTCAATGCAACAACAAAGAGAATACAATTCACATGAGAATAAGTTATTATGTATAAATATACGTAGTATATACATATAGTAAAAAATGGTGCAAAGAAGTAGACCAAATACACAAACAATAAGTGAAATACTAAACACTGTAATATGAAATAAGAGTAGAGGTATGCATCTCTGTAACTCCTCCTCTACATTTGCGGCAAAGAGTCCATCGTCCTCTCCAGCCACTCTGTTTGTTTAAATGTAGAAATGTAGGAAAAATACAATGGACATGAAGGAAGTTAGTATGGAGGAAGACATGTAAAAATAAATAAACAGAGTTCAATTTTTATCAATGTAGCGGCAAAAGAAATACAAAGGACATGAAGATAAGTTATTATGTAGGAAGGTACACAA
>CBVK0100581598.1:0-11572 GCA_900067695.1 Picea abies
TTAGTGAGAGGGAAGAGAGACAAAGAGGGGGAGAGAAATATAGTAAGAAGAGATATGGAGAGCGAGGAGTGAAGAGGAGGAAAGAGGGAGAGAGAGAGAGAGATAAGGAAGGGTGATCTGAAAATGAAAAGGCTTGAGTCTCTTTTTAAATTGCAAGTGTAAATTGTATGTGCTTAGGTAATAGGATCAAGTTACAAACACATAAAACTTAATGAGTTTTTTTACTTAATAATGAGCAGCATAAACATACATAAAAACCATCAAAGTAAAAACATTAACACGACAAAATGATAAATGAGTTCACCCCTCTCTTGGGATACATCTGATGGCCCAACTTCAAATGGATCATTTTCATTAATGTTCAAAGTGTCAAAATCAGTGCTTTACAATGCTCAGAATGCAAAATAGATTGCTCCAATGGCTCCAAGATGTCCAAAAACCCCTAGCTAGGCTCTACCTGCACTTGGTTTGGCAAAACACTGAGTAGGAAACACTTCCTGGAAGTTTTTTCCAATTCTTTGTTGTCTCTACTTTCCAAACACACCTGTGTGTGACTAACTTGGCTCATGGGCGTTTCCCATGCCCAAAACCCATCATCATGCCCATTCCACAATTTGTGGCATTTTATCGAATGGTTAGTGCACAAAGCGCCTTAACCGTCAGAGGTCCTGGTCACATGGCCTCCATGCGGCAACGTCCTAGCGCTAATTCCAAATTCCTTTGCAACCATTGGAACCCCATGCGAATAGGTCATATAGAAAGGTCTGAGTCCAAGGGATAATCATTGGATATACCTCGCACTTTCGTATTTATATTTCAAAGATACATGGTAAAGGTTCATGCTAATGGTCATGTGGGAGTATGTCGAACCGAGTGCTAGGGCTAAGCCCAACCAAACATAAAGTGATTTCTTATAAATCTCTATGGTCCTTAAGATGTCCATTCATATATATGTGGATTGTTTATTGTTTATATATAAAGTGGTTATGAAAAAACTTTAACTTGTTTTTTATCTTTATTGTTATTAAATAAAGTGGTTATGAAAAAACTTTAATTTTTTTTTTTTTTATTGTTATTAAAATATGGAAAAAAATTAATTTGTTTTTTTATCTTTATTGTTACTAAAAATAATAAAAATATATAATGATAATGTTATTATAGAAGAAACTGTGGATACTTCAAGGCCATGGGTTTTCTTCAATGGGGGCATTTCAAACCGATTCACAACTCAGTGGAAGAGGGGTTGTTATCCATCTCTTCAACATACATTTTTTTCTTCTTGGGCCCCACATCTTGTCTTCACCACCTCATCTTTAGGATTTGATTCGCTACGCCCTTGACTTTTGTATGAAAGTGCCCAAGCCCCAGGCACAGGGAATTAGGAAATTAAGTGATTTGTGCACTATTCAAATTTTGAATTCTTGAACCCAAATGGAGAATATGCCTACGAACCCCAAAAAACCACTATGTTCCTCTTCAAAGGCCATTTGAGCACACTTCTCTTCTACAACTTCAAAATGGGATTGGGGCTGGGGTTGGGGCTTCAAACAAACAACTATACTAAACCGATGGCTCTTAAACTATTATTGACTTTAACTGGAGAAAAAGAAATTTCCTCCCTACATGACTGGATCAAAAGAATACATAAATGCCACAATATCAAACTCCACCCAATAGTTGATTATGTGGATTCCATTTTTGCCTCATTTGACTCTTATTCTATTTGTTATGTATACACAGATGCGCTCTCTAATTCAGGTATACAATTGGATCTTGGGAAGTGGAAGATAGAGGATGTAAAGGACAACTTCCATTTTGAATTTCATCATGGAGTTTTTATAGACATGACAGGTTCGGAAGACGTAATGTTTGTTTCATATCATATCTAATACTCGATGATGGATTCAGGCAGTATGGTGTTCTTTCATTATTGTTGGAATCTTGTGCAGACTTGTTCTTCTATTCCTCACAGTCATTAGTGAAAAAATATGTTTACAGCAGGTGTTCCGGTCAACTAGAAGGACTTCTATACGACTCATGTGGTGTTTTTTCCCACTTTTGTATGAGCCGAGAGCTATAGTCTTTGTAAGAATTTTTGTATGAGCCAAGATCTCTACCTCCCATAAAAATTGGAAATGGCCCAACAGACGTGAAATTTTCTATCATGGTCAATTGGTATTGACCCAACAGTCATTAAATTTTCTATCATTGTCAAGATGCTTCGCATCCACTCCCACTTCCCTAGTTGGTGGGAATCATACTAAAGAATAGACAGTAAACATTAAATATATGGCCAAAGTTTACCTTGATTTAAATTTCACTTAACTGTTACTATTCTTGAGAGTAATATTGGTTTGAATTTTTCCAACCAGTGGTGTTGATGAGAGTAATATTGATTTGAATTTTACCAGAGAGTAATATTTGTTTGAATTTTTCCAACTGGTGGTGGTGTTGATGAGAGTAATATTGATTTGAATTTTACCAGAGAGTAATATTGACTTGAATTTTTCCAATGGGAGATGTTCATGAGAGATATTGATTTGAATTTTTCCAATGGGTGGTGTTGATGAGAGTAATATCGATTTGAATTTTACCAATGAGCGGTGTTGAGAATAATATATCTTCAATAAAAAAAAAATGGAATTTCACCCAAGGTCATGAAGTTATCTATCATTGTCAACATGATTCCCAGTAATTTTGGTGCCCTTGCCCACTCCCACTTCCTTAGTATATGGGAATCATACCAAAGATCAACAAACTCTTACCGTTATTATACAATTTTATAAATTGAGAATAAAATGGATTTAATTAAAAAAAAATTGCACCAATGGTCATGAAGTTATCTTTCATTGTCAACATGATTTCCAGTCATTTTGGTGCCCTCGCCCACTCGCACTTCACTAGTATATGGGAAACGGTCATGAAGTTATCTATCATTTTCAACATGATTTCTAGTCATTTTGGTGCCCTCGCCCACTCCCACTCCCTAGATCGAGAAATTCTTACTATTATTATAGAATTTTATAAAACAACGAAACAGTTATGTGATATTCTTTATTTTCTCCTCCTTCTTTGTCTTGTTGTGTGGTGTGCTTTGGTCTGATAGGGTTCCAAATGTTCCCCTTATTTATTTTGTACATTGTTATTCCTATTTTTGTTTTATGTTTATGTGTATGCCCTCATATATGTGTTGGTGCTCTATGATTTTGTTCTTTGTTTATGTGTGTACATGTTATTTCTCTTGGATTGTTGATTGCTAAGAGGATGGGAGGAAGGAGGAAAGACACAGTTCAATATGATCTTTTACTTGATGAATTAGCTCAGAAAATTGAGCACGAAGGAGGAAAGGCATGGTTGAATATGTATCTTTACTCGATGAATCGGCTCAGAAAATTCGGGCATCCACTTCTATTGGATAGAAAAGCATCCACTCCATCCTCCTGGATGGTCGATACCAGGGTTGGAGATATGAAACTTATGTTATCAATTCAATGAAGTAGGTCAGGTAATTTTTCTTCCTGATTTGATTTAGTTTTATCTGATATAAATGTTTTCATGTATATTATATGATGAAATTGTTAGGATGTAATCATTTCACCACCCCTATGAAAACAGTGAATTGGTGTCTGTCTTTACCCTTCAAGACTCAAGAATTAACCACTGATTACAATTTTTTCTTACATAACTCAAACGGTGGCTGCCTTAACCTTTGCAGGCCACGAGACACCATCACCGCTTAATTAAATCATTTCTAAGATCGAAGGTGCAATTAATTTAGAAAAATTTTGTTATATATACCTGAAACGGATTGTAATTATATATGATTTTGAAAACATTTTTGAATCGAAGTTATTATTGTGTATTTCAGAGGTGTTCCCTCCGTTAATACTTTGTTTTTTATTTGATTTTGTAAACTCATTTGGTTCCTTGATCACATTCTCCATATTATTTTTAATTTGATTAAACATAGTAATTATTTGGTTTTACTGATTTCCAACTCGGTCCCATATTTGCACGGAGTTTACTTACTACATGGATTTTATTTAGTGCACGGATTTTGTTTATTGTGCGGAGTTTACTTAGTGCGCAAAGTTTATTTATTTAACTGCGCAGATTTTAGTGCGTGGACTTTATTGGTTGACTGCGTAGAGTTTAGTGCGCGGAATTTATTTGTTGACTGCGTGGAATTTATTTGTTTTGTCTTTTGCATCGATTTTTGTAAAAGACAAAATCCGTACTCCAATCTTCTTCTTGTTTTTCACATTTGGTATCAGAGTTTCCAGTCTATCTTGTAGAGCATCCTGCCAGTTGCTCATTTCAGTACAGATAATCCCTGTTGGTGCCAAACTTAATTTTCTTATTTTTCTCCGTGAAGATTTATTTGATTTCTTTTAAAAAATTTATAAATGGTTGCATCTGGTAGTAGTTCTTCTAAGATGTAGGTTCCTATACTGAGCGAGAAGTCGTATGATACTTGGTATATTCGAATGAGGACGATTTTGGATTCTCGGGATTTATGGACTTATGTCATTGGTGGTTATGCTGAGCCATCTGTTGTTGCAGCAGAATTGGCTCTATCTAATGCTGACCGTGTTTTGCTGAAGGAAAAGAGGAAGAAGGATAACAAAGATCTTGGATTAATCCAACAAGGGTTAAATGAATCCATTTCTATGAAGAGTGCTAGTGTTTCATCTTCAAAGATGGCTTGGGAAATTCTTGAAACATGTTATCAAGGACTGTCCAAGGTGAAGACAGTCAAGTTGTAGAACTTGAGAAGGGACTTTGAAAATATGAAGATGAAGGATAATGAAAGTGTTAATACTTTCATGACTCAAGTGATGAGTGTCGTGAACCAGCTCAGGCGGTATGGAGATGATGTTGAGAATAACAGAGTTATTGAGAAAGTACTGAGAAGTTTACCCAAGAAGTATGAACCTATAGTTGTACCCATAGAGGAATTTAAATATTTAAGTCTAATGCAAATTGATGAGTTAACTGGTTCTCGTGTTGCTCATGAATGTAGGATGTCTAGATATGAAGAAGGATCATTGGAGCATGCATTCAAATCCCAACTGCATGTTACTAGAGGCAAAGCCATAGGAAGGTTTCATACTCGTGGAAGAGGAGGTCAATTTTCCAGTCAAAGGGAAAATAGAGTTGAATCAGAGTCTGAGCAGAAGTCCCAGTAGAAACCTCCTAATTTAAGAGGTAGCAGCAACAAACCCTGGCAGCAAGAAAATCATAGGTATGTTAAAACTAAAGTACAATGTTATTATTGTAAGAAGTTTGGGAATTTTTCTAACAAATGTTGGAAGAAATAGGCAGATGTTGGAAAGAAGTCTGCACATATTACAAATGACTCTGAGGATCATCAAAATCCTGTGTTTTTGACATGTAATGTCACTCAAGAAAGTGCAAATGATATTTGGTTTTTGGATAGTGGTTGTAGTAACCACATGACTAGTAATAAGGGTTTATTTTCATTTATTGACCATAGTATTCAGTCTAAAGTAAAACTGGGAAATGACTGTAAGGTTATAGTTAATGGTAAAGGTGTAGTTCTAGTTTACACTAAGAATAATCAGAGAAGAAATATTGAAGATGTTTATTTTGTGCCTGGTTTAAAATGCAATCTTATTAGTTTTGGATAGTTGTTGAAGAAAAAGTACAGAGTGTTCTTCAAAAACAAGGTATGTACAATCTATGATAAATTTCCCAGCAAACAGTTGATTGCAAGAGTAGAAATGACCAAGAATAGAATGTTTCCACTTGTTATGAAAAATGATTTGAGTGGTTCTTTGAATGCTTATAAAGCTAGAAGCTTAGATGAATATTGGTTATGGCATTTGATATATGGTCATTTACATTTTGGTGTCTTAGATCTATTACAGAAGAAATAGATGGTAAAGGGGTTACCTTGTATCCAGCAACCTGCAAGCTCTTGTGAGAGTTGTATACTTGGGAAGCATCACAGAGATAAATTTGTTTCAGGGGTTTCCTACAGAGAAAAAGATCCATTGGAAATTGTCCACACAGATTTATGTGGACCTATGCAAACACCTTCTTTAACTGGCCGTGTTTATTTTATGACTTTCATTAATGATTTCAGTAGGAAGAGTGGGTTGTATTTGTTGAAATAGAAATCTAAAGCCTTTAACATTTTTTAAGAAGTTTAAGTCCATGGTTGAGAATGAGAGTGGTCAAACCATTAAAATCTTTAGGTCTGACAGAGGAGGTGAATACAAACTTAATGAATTCATTGAATTTTGTGATCTTCATGGAATTAAAAGGCAGTTTACTGCTCGATATACTCCACGGCAGAATGGAGTCGCTGAAAGGAAGAATCAGACTATCATGGACATGGCTCAAAGCATGTTGAAAGAAAAGCATATTTCAAATGAATATTGGGGAGATGCAATTCTATGTTCTATTTTTATTTTGAATAGAAGTTTGACCAAGACTGTGAGGGATCATGTACCTCAGGAATCCTAGGACGGTAAGCCTTGCAATGTTTCTCATTTCAGAATTTTTGGATGTGTTGCATTTGTGCATGTACCTGCAGAAATAAGGAGGAAGTTGGATGATAGAAGAGAGAGATGTATATGTGTTGGATACAGTGAATATTCTAGGGAATATAAACTCTACAATCCCATCACCCAGAAATATGTAATCAGTAGAGATGTTCAATTTAAAGAAGATGAAGCCTGGGATGGAAGTATTGACAAATCAATTTTAGAGGGAGTTGTGTTACCCCGTGAAGATGATGATGGTACTGAGGAGGCTGAAGGAGGTGGAGAGTTGGTTCCACAATCACATACACCTGCTATAAGAAGTCCTATAAGGGAAGCACTAGATTTCAGTCCATCTCAATTTAGAACGCCCAAAACTCATGAGTGTGGTGAGCCATCTGGACATGGTGGACATCAATCAGATTCATAGGTAAGTAGTGAATCAAATCCCACTTTAGCTTCATTAAGAAACATATTTAAAGGAAATAAGACTAGAATCTTAAGAGAATTGTATGATCAGAATGAAGAAGTAGATCAGATTTCAAATTTTGCATTAATGGCATGTGATCCTATAAGTTTTGATGAAGCTACTAAAGAGGATGTTTGAATAAAAGAAATGGATGAGGAGATTGATTCCATTAAAATAAATAACACTTGGGATCTTGTAGATTTACCTGAAGTTAAGAACAGCATTGGTGTTAAGTGGGTTTATAAGACTAAGTTGAATGCAGATGGTGAAGTTGAAAAGTACAAGGCCAGACTTGTAGCTCAAGGGTTTAGTCAGCAACTGGGTATTGATTACAATAAAACATTTTCTCCTGTAGCAAGAATTGACACTGTGAGGATGGTATTAGCTATTATAGCTCAGAATAAATGGATCATGCATCAGATGGATGTTAAGTTTGCATTCTTGAATGGATATTTGGAAGAAGAGGTTTATGTAAGACAACCCTCGCGTTATGAGATTGATAAGCATAGAGATAAAGTTTACAAGTTAAGGAAGGCTTTATATGGATTAAAGTAGGCATCCAGAGTTTGGTATAGCAGGATTGATGAATACCTTATCAATGTTGGATTCAGCAAAATTCCAAGTGAACCAACTCTGTATACAAAGGTAAATCAGGAAGGTAAAATTTTGATTGTCTGTTTGTATGTTGATGACCTGATTTTTACTGGAGATCTATTTGTAGATGATTTTAAAAATGCCATGAAAACAGAGTTTAAGATGATTGATTTAGGATTGATGAAATATTTTCTTGGAATTGAAGTGGATCAATCTAATGATGGCATTTTCATTTGTCAAACTAACTATGCAAATGAAGTGTTAAAAAGGTTTAAAATGTTGAATTGTAAACTATCTGCAACACCTATCACAATTGGTATTAAACTTAGCAAGTATGATAAGGGATCATATGTTGATCCAACTCTGTATAAGAGGCCAGTTGGAAGCCTTAAGTACTTAACAGCACCCAGACCTGATATCATGTTTTCTATAATTTGATTTCGAGATTCATGAAGACTCCGAAAAATACTCATTGGCAAGCATGAAAGAGGATCCTGAGATATGTTGTTGGAACAAGTGACTTTGGTATCCGATACACATCAAGTTTAAACTTTGAGCTTATCGGATATACTGATAGTGATTTTGTAGGTTCCATTGATGACAAGAAAAGCACATCTAGGTATGTGTTCAATCTTGGATCTAGAGCAGTGGCATGGGCATCAAAGAAACAATCCATTGTGACTCTATCTTCTACTGAGGTAGAGTATGTTGCAACACATGTAGCTAGATTTCAAGCTGTGTGGATGAGAAGGGTCTTGAATGAATTATTGCATGAACAGAATGATGCTACACAAATTTTCTGTGACAATAAATCTGTCATTGCACTATCAAAGAATCATGTCTTTCACAAACAGAGTAAGCACATTGATACAAGGTATCATTTCATTCGAGAGCTGGTAACTAGTAAAGAGATTTTTGTTCAGTTCTGCAGATCTGAAGAACAATTTGCATAAATATTTACGAAGCCTTTGGGAAATGAATTGTTTAAAACTCATAGAAATAATATTGGGGTTTGTAAGCTGTAATGCATTGTTTACAACAATTTTTTTTTACTTGTTTTAGTTTGTTTGGCTCTGAAATGATTAACAGGAAGTATGTTAGGATGTAATCATTTCACCACCCCTGTGAAAACGGTGAATTGATGGTCGTCTTGACCCTTCAAGACTTGATAATTAACCACCAATTAAAATTTTGTCTTACATAAATCAAACGGTGGCTACCTTAACCTTTGTAGGCCACGAGACACCATCACCGCTTAATTAAATATTTTCTAAGATCGAAGGGGCAATTAAATTAGAAAATTTTTGTCATATATACTTGAAATGGATTGTAATTATATATTATTCTGAAAACATTTTTGAATCGAAGTTATTATTGTGTATTTCAGACGTGTTCTCTCTGTTAATACTTTGTTTTTTATTTGAGTTTGTAAAATCATTTGGTTCCTTGAACGCATTCTCCATATTGTTTTTAATTTGATTAAACACAGTAATTATTTGATTTTACTGATTGCCAACATGGTCCCATATTTGCGCAAAGTTTACTTACTGCATGGATTTTCTTTAGTGCACGGATTTTGTTTATTGCACGGAGTTTACTTAGTGCGTGAAGTTTATTTGTTTAACTGCACAGAGTTTAGTGTGTGGAGTTTATTGGTTGACTGCGCAGAGTTCAGTGCGCAAAACTTATTTGTTGACTGTGTGGAGTTTATTTGTTTTGTCTTTTGTGTCGGTTTTTGTAAAAGACAAAATCTGTACTCCAATCTGCGTCTGGTTTTTCACAGAAATGCTATTTTTTTTATTTCCATAAAATTCACCATGCAAATAAAGATTGTATGGCACTAAAGAAAAGAAAAAAGAAGAAAATGAACTCCAATTTGCAGTGCAATGGCCAATATGTATCCATTAGGTACATATTCATTACTTTTCACTTTTTTATATAACAGTTCAGTTTAGTGCCTCTGCGTGTTTCTGTTAAAGCTGTCATATCTCTTCCTTGGCTAAAACTCTACATGTGACTTGTAGGTTTGAATCTATTTGTTCTAAGTACAAAGGAAAGAAAACAAAGTAGAGGAGATTCTTGTAGAATTTTTATTTCAATGAACTCGTTAATTTATAGCATCTATTTGTGAGAAATTTATTCCTAGATTAATTTCAACCATGTGATTCATTTTGTTTTCTTTATTTTTCAATAACCAACCCTGACCTCCTCTTCCTGAAATAAATATGTCTCTCACCTGTTCTAATAAATAAATTATTCCTTATTTCAAAGGTATATTGTGCCCATAGAGTTTAATCCTTACCCACCTGAGATCTTAGCTTTTATTATTCAATAATTTGATTTGAATGACAAACAAAGTACCCTTTAGCATGAGGGAAAATAATTTATTCCTTATTTCAATTGTGTATTGTGCCCATAGAGTTTAATCTCCTTATCCACTTGAGATCTCGGCTTTTATTATTCAACAAGTTAAATTGAATCACAGAGAGGGTAGCCACTGCACATCTAATTTTTTTGTGTAGAAAGATCATCCCTTAAGTGCAAGGTCAATGCATTTTTTGAGACGTGTTGTGTATTTATTGGGTGCCCTGACAACCCCTCCTAGATCTCTTGCATGGCACTGATTAACCTTGTCTTTTACCCAATAGCTTCTATATCGATGCAAAGTTTTTGAAGGGATGCATCCCATTGTTTACATGAGATTCATTTAGTTTCCATGAGGAATTCAATCTCAATACTTCTAGAATTACAATTAGAATTATCTCATGGTATCCTTGTAAGAGTTGCAATAGGCTCGATTCCACCTCTAGTCAAAAGAATAATTCATTAATGCATAGACCTCCTCACAGAAGCTAAGACTATAGAACATTTGACTCACTGTATTAGGTATCCCCAAAGTAAAAGTAAGCAATATGAAGTCTTGTCTCTACCGTAGTGGGAAGTTAATCAAACTTGATAAAGAGAAACGTACTAAAGACCATGAAAATCTTAGCGTTATCATCCAGTTCGGACATATTTGATTTTCTCATTCATTCAGTGGGAAACTAAAGTACGAGGTTATTGGTACAGAACAGCTGTAGAATTTTGTCAGCTATAGAATTTTGTCTTCCACCATATTGCCAGTGACAACAATGTGTAACATGAGTCTTGAGAACTTTGCCTCTCCTTTTTAACATAAAGTAGAGAATATATATTTTAATTATTAAGCGACAAATTAATAGAAGATAATAATTAGGAAATTCTCAAGGCAGGAGAATAAGTCATCCAACAAAATACTTCCACGTAGAATTATTGTGAATACTTAAACATCTACATGTTCTCTGAACTGTTAAGCCTACTATAGCCCGTCAAACCTATGTGACTTAAACATTGATGTGTTCCCTGAACTGTGAAGCCTCCTGTAGCCGGTCAAATATTTGTGCCAGTTGGCGGCTTTGTCCTAATTGATTAGGACAAACTGTGAATTTATCAAGTGCCATGATAACTACTCATGTATTACCTTCAAAGCTGTCTTCCATGGCTAATCCACATATATTTTCCAAATTCAATTTGCACAAACCTCCTGCAAGAGCTAATCGGACTCATTGATTTGGATTGTCCCCAAAGTTAAAGTAAACCTTTTGAAGCTTAGAGACGGCTACACCTGGAAGTTAATCAAACCTTATAAAATGAATGGATAGCTCGTTAAATAAAATCGAATAATTTCATTTACCTACAACAATATGGAATCCATGCAATGGAGAATAAATCACTACAATAAAATCCAATATGGATATTTTTTAATCAACCTTGTTGTGAAGTTTGAGTTGTGGTCATGTGGAAAGTTGTGACTGACTTCCTTTTCCTTCCCAAGATGACAGTAGGCGTGACCATAATCATGGTAGATTAGAACTTAATAAGTAAATATTTAGCTTTTCAATTTTTTCGATAGGTGTAATTTCTTTTTTCTAATTTTTTTTATGATTTTAACTTTTTTATTATAAATTATAATTAATTTTTT
>CBVK0100581599.1:0-11572 GCA_900067695.1 Picea abies
CCAAAGCCTCAATCCCATCGATAGATCCAAGAGGCATGGCCTTAAACCATTTCCTAGCCTCGCCTTCAAGGCTATGGACAAAATTCCTCATCCATACATCTACATGCATGATAACAAGATCATTTGTGAAAATGTAAAAGGCTTCAAGGTGTTGTTCTGCAGATATGTCTCCTTCGCTTGTGAACCTGGGTAACTTCTTAAGGCATCCATTTGCTGGAAGGGCATTCAGAGGCTCAGGTAACACAAGGGGAGCATACCTAGAAGCTATTATAGCCTCCATTTTAGTCATGGGGGGGGTTTCTCCTACCATAGGAATATTAGGTGAAGGAGAGCTAGGAGGAGAAGGAGTTTGAATAGGGGATTGTGGAGCTAAGCTTTCAGGTAGAATGGGAAACAATGGAGGATTCATAGAGACGGATATAGGGCTTGAATGAGCATATTCTTCTCTCTCTGTAGTAGAAACCACGGTAATAAAAGGATGGGTGGTGAAGATAGGAGTGGGAAAATATCCTATGATCCTAGGTCTAGACCAAGCCACAATGTCAAGGGAGATAGGAGTCACAAAAGTTTCTCCCTCCAATCCCAGACCAGGAGAAGAAAACTCAGCAGGAACAATCCCAAAGTTTAGAAAATGGGAAACTTTAGTAACAGGTCGGCTGGGAAACTGAGAAGTAGAAAATGGAGTTTCTAACAGAGGAATATGAGAACTGTCAGAAGTACCTGGTTCAATAGCAGAATTTTCTCCTTTGAGGGCCCTTCCCTTTCTGACAAGTTTCTCAGGATCTACTTCAGGTGTAACTAGAGGCGACTGTGGATGAGACCCCATGTGTCTGCCCCTTGAAGCCACAACTAAAACAACAGGTTCGTCAAAGTGGATTCATCACAATGGATTCACCAGGTGCATTGTAGCAATTTTGTAGGGCTATGATGCATGATGCACCTTCAGAATCAGAGGCTCAATGTCATTCAATCCCAAGGAAAATATTCAAATTCATCCCCAGCAACAGCACCAAAAATGTTAGCATCAGAAGTTAGTCCTGGATTGCATCAGGAGAAGATCTCGACACCCATCAATTTATGTCACGATTTGTTTATCAAGGGTGATCGAAAGAGAGTAGACTCAGAATGATATCGTTTTAACTCAGAATCCTAGACCGAACTACGTATGAACAGGCTAGGTCTTAGTCTAACTTTAGTCAGTAGGTTGTAGTAAGGGTAATCAGGAGGAATACATTAACGAGAAAATGTAGAGGTTGACCAAAGATGTCAGGCCTTTCAACAACCCAAGGATGAATGATTTAAACATGAGAACTCTTAGAATTTAAATCACATGAAAACTAAGGAATATCATAGCGTTACAACAAATCATTTATCATAACACAGTCACAATGGTTCATGCAAATCTGTCGATCATGAACTCCTTACCGTCAGAAGGAAAATAGAGTAAATAAGAAATTTGACTGCCATTTAAACAAGAAATCTTGGATGCACATACATGATCAAAGAAACTAGTGCTTCATCAAAACCATACAACAGGGAGCTTAGCTCTACCAACGATGCTTTACAAAATGGAAAAATTTCCTACATATACACAAAGCAAATAACAACAAAAAAAATGAGACTTCTTCATTAACAACATTACGTCTGCATGTTTACTAGCAGACTGCACCTACAATCTCTAGACGGTCGTGCACTTATGTTAGATGCAATCAGACTCCTGGCACCCCGCAGAAGAATTGACCTATCTTGTGTCTTTTCTGGGCTTTCCATTTATAGTGGAGATGATGTCTAACTACCAACAACAACTTCAATAACTACCTCCTTGGGGTCGGGAACAACCTGGTCAACTCTTCCTTTTAGGACACAGAGGTCTTCTCACGGTGCCACCTGGATCCACCAACCAACTACTTGGAAAGACTTGTAGGCAGGTGCGATAAAAGGGGCATAAGATAGGAAGCAATGTAAGAAAAAAGGTTGGGTGGGGATGATTCGGGTTGCTCGTCGTGGAAGAGGGAAGGGAAGTTACCAAGGACGTGACAGGGGTGAGACACATGATAGGTGGCAGTAGGGTGATAGACGAAAGGAGGAAAGGTGACAGGATATGACTGTTTGAGGGAGGACACGTTGCTTATGGCGAGACAACATGGAAGGGAGTGGGATAGGTGTCGAAAGGCAAGAGGGAGCGAAAGGGGATAAGGTGTGTCAGGATGACACAAAGGGGGGACTGCTTTAAACCGCCAATTTCGGACCACCCCCCCTATTAAAGGTTGATAGGCAAAGGGGGTCTTGAATCCAACCCTAACCGTAGATCCAAGCTCCCCAATCCATACCATTGAGAGATGCTCATCTAATTTTGGACCCCCCCCCCTGGTCTTTAAAGGTAGAATGGTGATGGGGCTCCAGGATCCAACCTTGACCGTAGATCTAGGCGCGCAGATTCTGGCTATCCAGATCTTCCTGTCATTTAACCAAATGTGCATTTTTTCCCCAACCTAGGGTAAGTGGATTTTTACCCCACTTCTTCGCATTTTTCCACCCAAAGGAGCTTATCTCTTAGGAAAACACACCCTTTACAAGAATTGGTGATAACATTAGGCTCCATGGGGGATAGAGTCATCCCTGTGATGCTCTAAGGACTCATTTTCATTTCCAGTTCCTTGATGTTGGGATATGGAGTCATTTAGTAAGATGAAAACAAATAGAAAAACAATATTTACAAAAACAAAGGAGTCATCTAAGGATTTAAATGAAACATTTCTTCAGGAAACGCCCATTTACTGGGCCATTAAAAACTTCTTCACCCTCCAAATCTTGCAACCTATAAGTGTTGTTTGAGAATACTTTAGAGATTTTGAAAGGTCCAATCCATAGGGCATCAAATTTGTTGTGCTTTACTCTGTCCTTCCTGGGTGCATCCCACTTAAGCACCAGATCTCCTAGCTCAAATTCTTCCTTTTTGACCTTCCTGTCAAAGGCCTACTTGATTTTCTGCTGATGACTGTGAGCTCTGTCCATTACCTGCTCCCTAGTCTGCTATGCTTCCACCAGCTGATGAATTCTTCTGACCATATGATCTGGCTGTCCTTCATAATCTTGAAAGAATTTTTCCATAAGTAAAGCTAGTTGAGTGGGAAATACATCTTCTGTCCCATAAAAAACTTGAAAAGGGGAGGTGCCCAGAGACTTCTTTGTTGTCACTCGATCAGCCCATAGAGAAAATTTGAGCTTTGAATTCCAGGCCTTCTTATTGTCTTCCAGCAATCTTTTAATGAGCTTGATCAAACTTTTATTGGAAGATTCTACCAGCCCATTGCCTTGAGGATAATAGGGGGTGGAATGAATCAGTGAAATCTCAAACTGCTCACGGAAATTAACCAGAGGCTCGGACTTGAAAGAAGCATCATTATTAGTGATAATTCTACTAGGACAACCAAATCTGGCTATAATATCCTCCAAGAAGCTGATAATTACCTTTTGTGAAGCATTCCTAGTGGGGACAGCTTCTATCCACTTGGTGAAGTAATATGTTACAGTCAGGATCCATCTGTGTTGGCCACTTGAAGCAAGATGAATTTCTCCAATGAAGTCCAACCCCCACTACTGAAAGGGTGTTGAAGCTACTACAGGCTTTAGTGGCAGAGATTTGAGCTGCTGCTTTCCTGAGAACCTTTGGCATTTGATGCAGGCTCTGAATTCTCTGCAGACATTATTGAATAAGGTGGGCCAATAGTACCCATCCCTAATAATTTTGTGGGCTATGGTATTCCAGAAATTATGCCCTCCACACAGGCTGCTATGGAAGTCAAACATAATTTTTTGGGCATCCTGTGGGTTTAGACACCTTAGAAACACCCCTAAAGAGTCTCTCGAGTACAAGATCTAGTCAATAAGGCAATATTTGACTACTTTGAGATTTAGAGCTCTTGCCTTACTCTTCCTGATTTCATTAGGGGGCTTTAACTCCTGTGGGAAAAATATAACATCTTTATACCAGGAGCATTCTGCCAATAGCGGGTTTCTTTGAGAACTTCCATATGACAACTCATCTTGTTGATTTTTTGAGCGAATATGTATGAAATTTAACCCCAAAGCCTTACAGTTAAATTTAGCCAGGAGCTTGGCTAAACATTTCCCTTTAACCAACTTGTTGGGCTTTACTTCCAGGTAAAACTCAAGGATATTGGCAATCCACTTTCCCCTTCTCTTCTCCCAAATATGTCGGGTTGTATAAGGATTCCCTTCACAGAGTCTGAAGGAACATATGCAATCACCTTTGAGTGCAGGAAATACATTCTGAAATCTTTGAGAGCTCTCACCAAAGCATAGGCATGTTTCTCTATGATCTCATACCTGACTTCGGCATCTCTTAATGCCTTAGTGAAGAAGGAAATGGGTTTCTCTTGCTCTTCCTCATTTTTCCGCAATAAGACCACTGCTACTGTATCAAAAGAAGCAAAAGAAAAAATTTGGAAATCCTTGGAATAATCAAGACTGATCAACACAGGCACCTCAGTCAATGCCTTATTTATTCAGACAAAAGATTCCCTGGGCTCAACAGTCCATTTTAATTCATTTCCTTTTCTGAGCATGATTGTGATGTGTTTCACTAACTCATCAAAATTTGAGACAAACCTCCTCAAAAAGATAATCTTGCCCAGGAAAGATTGGACCTCTTTCTTGGATCTTAGGAGTGATAGGGTCTGAATTTCCTCCACCCTACTGGTATCAATTCTCACTCCCTGTACTGATAATATATGGCCTAATAGCTTCCCCTCCTTCATAAAAAACAAATATTTCTTGGGGTTCAAGGAGAGGCCAAACCTTTGGCACTTCAACAAAACCTTCCTCAAGTGACAGTGTTCTTCATTAGATTTGGAGAAGATAGTGATGTCATCCAGATAGATCACCACAAACTAATCTTTCTCCCTAATGAAGGCTATGTCCATGGCTCCCTAAAATGTTGCTCCTACATTCATCAGTCCAAAAGGCATTTTGGCATACATAAATGTGCCCCAAGGAGTGGTGAAAGTTGTTTTTTCTCTATCCTCGGGCAAGACTGATATCTGATTGTAACCAAAAAAGTCGTCGATCATGGATATCCTGGACGCACCAGTCACCCTTTGCAATATGTGTTCCATCTTAGGTAGGGGGTAATTGTCCTTATTTGAGCTTCTATTCAGATTTCTGAAATCAACACATAGTCTGATTTCTCCACTCTTCTTTCTTATCGGCACCAAATTAACCACCCACTAAGAATATCTCAAAGGGACAATGATTTGGGCATCTAATATCTTCTTCACTTCTCTCTCCATGACAAGCAGTAATATGGGGTTAATTTGTCTTAGATTTTTCCTGAAAGGCTTGGCTTCCTCTTTCAGTGGGATCTTGTGCTCAATTACAGATGTGTCATATGTCCTGAGGTCTTCATAGGTCCATGTAAACACAACAGAAAATTCTTTTAATAACTCAATATACTCAGCCCTTTTCTCCCTTGACAGGTTGCTCGACAACTTGACGAATTTAGGCTCCTCCTGTGTGTCGAAGTTGCACTCAGTTGTATCAGCATTTCCATTTGAAACCCTACCCTTTACTACCACATCATTCCCTTCGAACAATCTTTCTAAAGAAGCTAATACTTTTGGAATGTAATTGCTAGGCAACTGAACAATATGGTGATTAGCAAGTTTATTTAAAAATCCTTCAGGGTGAGGGTCACCTTCAGGATCGAGATCTTGATCAATGTGCAATGCAAAGAATTCATCGACAGACTCAAGAAATTTTATGATTTCTAGATCATCCTCAAATACCTTCCAATGCTTGATATTGTTTGGTACAGAGGGACTATATCTTATCCCAACCTCATGTTTGATCTTAGGAGAAAAAGGGATCTTAAACTGGCTAACCGAAACAACTAGGGAATCGGCCAAAGTATTTTACTCTCTTGGAATAAATGTAATGTTGAATGCCCCAAAAAAATTGTCAATTAGGTCCCATACCTTATTTCTATAACTTCTGAGTCAAGGATGCTTAGCCTGATAAGCATTTCTGATCTACTAAACTATCAACTCTGCATCTCCAAACACTGCTACCTCCTCAATTCCCATTTCTTTTGTAGCCCTTAAACCCATAACAAGAGCCTCATATTCAGCCACATTATTGGTGGTCTCAAACTCTAGCTTGTATGACAAGGAAATGGCCTGCTAACAAGGCGACACAAAAACCACTCCAGCACCAGCACCTTCACTAGAAGAAGCTCCATCGAAGAACATTTTCCACATAGAGGTAGTTGGGAGAAGTATTTCTCGATCAAATATGGGTTTTTTTCTGATTTGAAGAGGGGTTTCAGGAGTATCAGTGACCTGCAATAAACTAGACCCCAAATCAGTATCAAGTGCAAAGATAGGATGATTGGTGGGGTCTGCTTCAACACTAATAATGTAGGCCAGCTGAGCTTCTCTATACAACCTTCTATGTTCCCCTCCAAAGACTAGAATGGTGGAATATGTGAGGTCCATCTGTAATGTCCCTCCAAGATTTTTAATCCATGATCTTGACAACAACATGCCAAACTTGGGGGGAACATTAGCTACTACAATGTCCATGACCACACTCTTCATGGACAGCTGAAAGAATGATATTACCAAGTCTTTGATGAATCTAAGACATTGCACCCTCCTTGAATCAAAATAGTACAAATCATGATAGGCCTTTTTTACTTCCAGTACCAATTATTCCATGACTATTTTAGGCAAGAGGTTATGGGAAGCCTCTAAATCCATCAGGGAGTTATGCATCACCTTATCATGTATGTTCAGGGATGTGTAGATAGGAGGGAATGAATCGTCTCTGACTTCTACCATGCGACTTAGGATGAATACTGGATTTTCATCTTGGAGATTTACTAAGTCTGTGGCAAGCTGGGGGGACTCAGATTGTAGCAGTTTGGAGAGGGAACTTTTGAAACCTTCAGTTTTAACTAGTTTCGAGAGAGGTATAGGAATTCTTATTTTCTGAATTTCATGCTCAAAACTAAAGGAAGAAGGAGGCTTAGGTTCTTCTCTTACCTCAGGGAAAGGGTCTTTATCTATTGGAGAAATATTCTGAGTGATCCTTTCCTTGGTAGTGTGCACTATAGGCTTAGCAGGCCTTTCTGCTACAAGAGGCTGATTAAGAATATCATCCTTCCCTTCGTTCCTCTTTGACCTGAGGTTGTATCTATTAGGACTGTTTCCTTTCGCCTTCTCCCCCTTACCCAAATCGGTGATTTGAGTGTTCATAAGGGATTCTTTATATGTGGATTGATTCAAATGGGGAAAAGGGGAGGTGTCTCCAAAACAATGGATTTCAGGGCCAAGCTCATCTATCTCCTCTTCTCCCTCACCAGTAACAAGGTTATTTTGAAGAGGTGTTTGGATCCTCTAGTCGTCTCTATCTCTGTTCCTTTGTTCCCTTGGCATAATTTGAGGGACATTATTATTTGGCCTTCTGAAACCTATGTTATCAGTACTTTGGGGGTTTCCATATATGGGCTTCCCTTCTAATTCCCACCTTTCCATCCTAGCCAAAAGTGATTTTAGCACTTTAGTTACATCGTCCCCTTGGGGAGGAAGGGAAGAGGAACTTGATGAGGAGGGTTTAGCTCTCCTGCTAGGCATATCTCTACCTGCTTTATTTATGATTCGGTTAACAACCAATATATTTGACTCAAATTCCACAACTGAATCATGCATGTGAGCTAAGAAAATGGCTCATCTTTCCCTCAACAAGAGGTAGAAATCAGGATCAAAATCACTAGCATAAGTGATTTTGGAAGAGGCTTCTGAGGGCTTTATCTCAACGGGAATTTTATTGTACATTTTATTGAATCTCTTGGAGAAATCAGAGATAGACTCTCCTTCCATTCGATTCAAGGACCCAAACTCTCTCATGTAATACATGAAGTCTTTTCTGTCTCCCCACTGTCTCAAGAAGGCATTTTCCAAAGCCTCAATCCCATCGATAGATCTAAGAGGCATGGCCTTAAACCATTTCCTAGCCTCGCCTTCAAGGCTATGGACAAAAATCCTCATCCATACGTCTGCATGCATGATAACAAGATCATCTATGAAAATGTAGAAGGCTTCAAGGTGTTGTTTTGCAGATATGTCTCCTTCACTTGTGAACCTGGGTAACTGCTTAAGGTAGCCATCTACTGGAAGGGAATTCAGAGGCTAAGGTAACACAAGGGGAGAATACATAGAAGTTATTATAGCCTCCATTTTATTCATGGGGGGATTTTCTCCTTCCATAGGAATATTAGGTGGAGGATAACTAGGAGGAGAAGGAGTTTGAAGAGGGGATATTGGAACAAAGCTTTCAGGTAGAATAGGAAACAATGGAGGATTTAGAGAGAAGGATATAGGGCTTGAATGAGCATATGCTTGTCCCTCTGTAGTAGCATCCACAGTAATAAAAGGAGGGGTGGAAAAGCTAGGGGTGGGGAAATCTCCTGTGGTCCTAGGTCTAGATGAAGTTGCAATGTCAGGGGAGATAGGAGTGACAAAAGTTTCTCCCTCCAGTCTCAGACCAGGAGAAGAAAACTTAGCAAGAACACTCCCAAAGTTTAGAAAACAGGAAACTTTAGTAACACGTCAGTTGGGAAACTAAGAAATCGAAGAATGGAGTTTCTAACAAAGGAAGATGAGAAATGTCAGAAGTACCTAGTTCAGCAGCAGAAGTTTCTCCTTCGAGGTCCCTTCCTTTTCTAACAAGATTCTCAGGATCTACTTCAGGTGTAACTAGAGGTGACTATGGATGAGACTGCGTGTGTCTTCCCCTCAAAGCCACAACTGAAACAATAGGTTCATCACAGTGGACTCATCGTAATGGAGTCGTCAGGTAAACAATAGAAATATTGTAGGTCTATGATGCCTAATGCACCTTCAGAATCAGAGGCTCAATGTCATTCGATCCCAGGGAAAATATTCAACTTCATCCCTGGCAACAGTGCCAGAAATGTTAGAGTCAGAAGTCACTCCTAGATTGCAATAGGAGCAAAACCCGACACCCATCAGTTTATGTCACAATTTGTTTATCAAGGGTGATTTAAAGAAAGCATACTTAGAATGATATTGTTTTAACTCAAAATCCTAGACCGAACTACATATGAACAGGCTAGGTGTTAGTCTAACTTCAGTCAGTAGGTTGTAGTAAGGGTAAGCAGGAGGAAGAATTAACGAGAAAATGTAGAGGTTGACTAAAGACGTTAGGCCTTTCAGTAACCCAAGGATGAATGATTTAAACATGAGAACTCCTAGAATTTAAATCACATGGAAACTAAGGAATATCACAGTGTCACAACAAATCATTTATCATAACACAATCACAATGGTTCATGCGAATCTTTCGATCATGAACTCCTTAGCATCAGAAGGAAAATAGAGTAAATAAGAAAGCTGACTACCATTTAATCAAGAAATCTTGGATGCACATACATGATCAGAGAAACCAGTGCTTCATCAAAACCATACAACAGGGAGCTTATCTCTACCAATGATACTTTACAAAATGGAAAAATTGCCTACATATACTCAAAGAAAATAACAGCAGCAAAACCGAGACTTCTTCATTAACAACATTATGTCTGCATGTTTACTAGTAGACTGCACCTGCAATCTCTGGACGATCGTGCATTTATGTCAGATGAAATTAGACTCTTGGCACCCCGTAGAAGAATTGACCTGTCTCATGTCCTTTTCTAGGATTTCCATTTATAGTGGAGACGATGTATAACTACCACTAACAACTTCAATAACTACCTCCTTGGGGTCAGGAAAAACCTGGTTAACTCTACCTTTTGGGACATGGAGGTATTCTCACAATGCCACCTGGATCCACCAACTGACTACTTGGAAAGACTTGTAGGCAAGTGTGATAAAAGGGGCATAAGATAGGAAGCAATGTAAGAACAAAGGTCAAGTGGGGATGATTTGGCTTGCTTGTCATGGAAGAGGGAAGGGAAGTGACCAAGGAAGTGATAGAGGTGAGACACATGACAGGGGGCAGGAGGGTGATAGCCGAAAGGAGGAAAGGTGATAGGATATGACTGTTCGAGGGAGGACATGTTGCTTATTGCAGGACAACATGGAACAGAGTGGGACATGTGTCGGAAGGCGAGAGGGAGCGAAAGGGGATAAGGTGTTGGTTGTGGAGCTTGATTATTTTCTTGTTTCAGAGGTCCTTGATTTCAGCCATGTTTATACCCCATGAAGAATTTACACCCCAGAAGTATGTACACTCTTCCACATGGGGGAGTGCAAAGGGGGGATACCTTGTAAATGTATATTGTAATTTCATTGTAAATCTAGACCATTCATTATAATGTCGCAGAGCTAACGGTAGAAATTATGTTAGGGTTTTTTTCCCTAGAAGGCAACCCTCTGTTATGAGGGAAATGTATTGTGGCTATGCATTATGGCAAGTATTGTATTCTAAGAGAGAATATTGTGAGAGAAAGAAGAGGAAGTTACAGTGGGTTTTGTTGTAGGTTGTATCCCTTCATTTTGTTGGATAATAATAAAGGAAGGACCTGGAAATTTCTCTAGTGGACGTAGCCCACACTGGGTGAACCACGTAGATCCGTGTCTCTCTTGTACTGTGTATCTTCTATTTTTTGTTTCTGCATTTGTTTTATTTTATTGCTCTGCAATCCTATTTTTCTAACAAATGGTATTAGAGCAAAATGTAATTCGTAGGAAAAGAGGGTTCCTGGTTCTAGTGGGAGCAATGTCGGAAGATGGAAAGTTTAGGGTCGAGAAATTTAATGGCCAAAACTACCAGTTATGGAATATGCAAATGGAATATTATTTATATAAGAAGGATCTATTCCTAACATTGGGTGGAGTAGCAAAGAAGTCGACGGTCATGAAGAATGAAGAATGGGAGATTCTTGATAGAAAGGCTCTAGGAACGATACAACTGAGCTTGGTAGTGTCGGTGGCTTTCAATATTTCGAAAGAAAATACAACAAAGGATATGATGGACACGTTGGCTAAACTGTAACCCTTGATGTCTAATAAGGTATTTCTAGTGAAGAGATTATTTAATATGAAGATGTTAGAAGGTGGGTCTATTGCAGATCATTTAAATGAATTTAATATGGTTACTAATCAACTAAGTTCTGTAAAAGTGGACTTTGATGACGAGGTTAGGGATATTCTAATCTTGTTATCATTGCCATAAAGCTGGAATGGCTTGGTCATGGTTGTAAGTAACTCTGTCTCTGGTTCAAATGATTTAAAATTTGATGATGTTGTTGGTGTTATCCTTAGTGAGGAAATGCAACGGAAAAGAACAGGTGAGACATTAGGTAATGCATTGAACATGGAGAACAGGGGAAGAAAAAAGGATAGAGGAAAGGGCTCAGGGAACCGAGGGAATTATAGGAAGGGCAGATCCAAATCCAGACTTGGAAAGATAGAGTGTTGGAATTGTGGGAAAAAAGGACATCTAAAGAAAGATTGCAGAGCTCCAAAGAAACAAAAAGATGGACAACATGAGAGAAATCAAGAAGAAAATGTAACAGGTGATGTGT
>CBVK0100581600.1:0-11572 GCA_900067695.1 Picea abies
GGCATCTCTCTCTATATAGGCACATGTAAAAAAGACACATAGATGAGACATGGGAGTAGTACTCCTGGGCTGTAGCTTTCATTTTCAGTTTAATAAAACAGTGCAAAGGCATGGTTTTTCTAGATCAGAGATTCATGTGATGTTGTTTACAGAGTTTGTATATTTCTTAGTTTCAATACCAATTCATATGATCTTATTATCAGTCCTTCTCAATTTGTAACTTTTTTTGGAATGAAATTCATCCTTTTGTTAGATGCTCTGTTGCAAGACTGGTTATAGATTGTTTCTTGCAGAGAACTGAAGGCCCAGAACTCATCCTTTGTTTGATGCTCTGTCCCAACAGTCTCTTTCCACTAATTTATACAAGGAACTCACTCTTTTCTAAGTGCTCTTTGTATTTTGATATTTTTTCTCTCTATTCCACTATCACACATTTATGAATCTTTCTCTCTGTAAGCAACTTCTACCTTGCCTTTGTTCCATGGATTTCCATTGCTGAACACTTATATTATTTGCATGATCATTTGAATCCATGCCCAATGAACTATTCACACGGCCCAACCCACAAAACCTAAAAACCCAAAACCTTTTAAAACCTACAGTCTGTCCACTGTTTTTGTGCATTATTGATTTATCGTTAGTTTTTGTGACATTATTTGAGAGATCCCTCTCGTGGTTGGAAGTGAAGAAAGTTCAAGTTGCCAGGTGGGCAATGAGGAGACGAGACTGTATGATAGTCTCATGAACTCATAAGTGAGTTCAGATCAGGAAGGAGAGCTGATGGAGGAAGATCAGAAATGTATTCTGATCATTGGGGGAATTCGTATGTTCGTACCAAGCAACCCAGTTGAGGCCACAACATATGTTGCAGACGCAGAAGCAGGAGAACGACAGCCAACATTGATTGTCATAGAGGAAGAAGAAATGGAGTAGATGTTGATATCTTCCCCAACAGAAGAAGAGCATGTAGTTAAGATGCTCACTCCATGGGAGAAGGAGTTGGAGATGTTGGAGGATTGGTTGAACCAACCAGAGCCAGTAGATGACTTCCATGAGAAGACAGTCATGCAAATCGTGGGAGAGGGGTATTTGACAGAATTGCTCAGAAATTTCAGCCAGGGAGATAGACAGATGAGGACTACAGCACTGAGGCCTGCAACAGAAGATGAATCAGAATTCCAATCTGGGGAGCAGCTGGGGAAATCTGGAGCTAAACCAGCAGGTGAAATGGCAAAAGCTAGTCTGTAAGAAGAAGTGACTGAGCAACAAGTCAGTCAAGAAGAGACTGCGGAATTGGAGTTTGCAGTAGAGTGGCGACTTAGTGCCACAAGGGTAGATGAAAAAACCAAGGGGGATCAAGTTGATCCACCCATTACAAAAAGGGAAGTGCAGGAGAGAAGACTTCCAGAGAACCAGCCACTGGAGTAGCTGGACAAAGTGATAGAGGAGATCAAGAAGTTAATGTTGAAGTCAGCGCAAGAAGCAGTCAGCAAAAGGGAGATGAATAGAGGAGATCCTACCATAGCAGGGAAGAAGAGGAAAAAGAAGCAACAATAGTAGCATAGCTAAAGAGGAGCAAGACGACAACTCCAAAAGAGAATTTTGGATCTAGGAGGATTTCAACACTAGAGAAGGGGAGCTCATGTTTTTCCTAGCAGGGGAGTATGATGCAGGATCATCACTCCACCTCAGCAAATGCGTCAGCACACCAATGCACAGACGCGCAATGGAGAAGGGGAGAGGCGTTGACCCTCCCATTTTTTATTTTATTTAAAATAATGTCATACGGATTATCGTGTTGTAAGGCTAATAAATTCCAGACCACGCCTTTGTACAGGTAGTGGTTGGGGCTGCCTTAAATCGTTACCTATAGCGGGTCCAGGTCATATTCAAGTCTGGACATTCATTTATGTAATGTATCCATAGAATTTGGTGTTGTAGCTGAGATAGTAATGGCACTGAGGAGATGGTGAGGATAAGATCGTAGAGCCCTCACTTTGTAATTAGGAGACTTGAGAAGGAGATCTCAGGTCGAGGGAGGTCTGGGTAGAGAGGCCTTAGGAGGTAGAATAATTATGAGAGAGAGATTGAGAGAACTGAGACTTGATACAACCCAGTTTTTGTAATCATTTGTATAGATACACATATATAATAGAAAAGCAGTTTTTCCTGCATATTTTTGTTCATGTATTCTATATTTCATGAATGAATGTTGTAGATGTATGATAGGTTTTCATTTACAGTAGGAAGATATATTTATTTTATCTTCGTTGAGCTCTGTTATATTGTTCTGGGTTCTTTAGGCTATGCAAGGAGTGCACAACAGAATGTTAGAAGTAGCCAGTGAAAGGAGTGTGCATCTAAATCTCTTTGTTGAGTTCAGATGAGAACGTGCCATGAGGGCACACCAGGATAGACTGCAGACTCAAGAGAGCCTCAAGGTTACTGAACACCTTAGAGGTAAGATTGTGTAGAGAAGACACAAGGAGACAGAACTATTGAAGGTTTTGTAGAGCTCTGCTAGGTGTGCATCGAGCAAGTACAAGGAGTGCACGAGAAGTACTCTATTTCGTGTTCAAAGATAAGAGAAGTGTCAAGGACAAGACACTCACAGAGTTACTGAATACTCTATCGACTCAGTAAGGATTTCTTGAGCATAAGTCGCCAAGAGGGCACTTATATCCCTTCAAGGAGTGGAAGGGTTGATACAGAGTTACTGAATACTCTGGAGGAAGACCTCTGAAAGGGGTGCACCAGGCCAACACTCAGATGAAGTGTTGAAAGACTGCCATCTAAAGGCTAGTCAGAGGGTAAGGAACGCACATAGAGAGAACTTGTTTCAAGTTCCAAAGCTCACGAAGTTGAGCGCAGACTGTGTTAGGAGGAGCACCAGAAGTCTTCTAAATATGTAGAAGGGTCGAGTCCCTTAGAGACTGAGCACGTTGAAAGTTCAAGGAGAAGTAGTGCAAGTTTTCACGCAGAGCGCAAGTGTGTGTCAGGGTCGAGGATAAATTACATTTCCAAAGGTCAAGAGGGATAGTGTTTCCAGAACGTAGCCGAGACCCAAAGTCACAGGGCTCACAAAGGAATCAAAGGTCAAAGCCTTTGAAACTTTAGAAATATTGCAAGTCAGGAAGAAATCACAAGCTCAGGAGGAGGAGCACAACATTCGTCAGATCAGTTGCAGAGGGGAAAATCTGGGACGTTGAATCTCATGTCCATACACCCAAAAGAGTGCGTAGGAGAAGAACAAGTTTGGGTCGTCAGATCTAAGCACGTGGACCAACAATCATTGGATCAAGGTAAATTGCATGAACGTTAACCCTTTGTGCACACAATAAAATGAGCTTGTCAAAGTCTCGAAGTCCTGAAAGACATTTGGGTCTGTTCATCGTCGGGAAGGATGCGTGGTAGAAATCCACACATTTCGGGTAAAAGCACTCTGCGAGGAACGAGTGCACAGGAGTTGAAACTCCCGAAGCCCGAAGCACCGGAGGAAATCTGGACCGTGGGATCCCGAAAAGGACATGTGGTGCAGGATCATGAACTACGGGAGAAATCACTCCGGGAGAATCGCGAAGGAGGAGGTTGAGATCTAAGATCACCGAAGCCTGAACAGCTGAAACGAGCGACAGTCGTAGGTCTGAAAGAGGACACGTGGCAGCAGATCTCGAACTCCAGGTAAAAATTGAAGTGGGATTTCAGTTTGAGAACTGAAATTGCCGAAGTTCAAAGTTGTGAATTCATTCTTGGTCATTGGATCTAGGGTGATAGGGGGCAGAGATCCACACACATCGGAGGATTGGGCACCGGGAGAATGAAGGTGAAGATAGGAGCAAATAGCTAGGTAGTTGGGAGTCAAAACGATCTTGCCCGTCCATCGAGAAGGGACACGTGGCGAGAGATCAACATTTCGTTGACTCGCACATCAGAGAAGTCAACGGGCAGAGTTTTAAGAAATCGCGAGGCCCAAACTTGCGATTTTATCTAAGCCATCAGATCGCAGGAGGAACCGTAACCGTTGATCTGGAGCGTATATCGGAGAATCAAGAATCGAGAGAGAAGGGAGGAAACTACCCCCAAAAGCCCCGAAATGAGAAGCTCGATTCGGGCAAGAAGATATGAACCGTCGGATCTTGGAGCATCAGGAGTCGTTGATCTGACACGGGAGGATTTTCGAAGTTCGGGGATCGGGATTTCGAAGAACAAGCATTGGGTTGAGTTCCAACTTTGTGAAACGCGAAGTCCCGATGGGCTCGAAGGGTTAGCCCCAGGTCACAAGAAAGGGTCATATGAATAAGAGGTTAAGGGAGGAGCTAGCTGAGAGCTAGGCAATTAACCCTGAGATTGGGATTTCGGGGAATGGAGAGTCATAGTTGGCTCGCATAGAATATCTCAATATGCAAAATCATGATATGATCGCAGTCGTCGATCAAGGGGATAGCACAGGATCGTAGATCTGATCCTGGAGATAAATCATCGATCGGGGATTCGGGAAACAGGAGTCAGGATTGGCCCACATGCAGAAGTCCCGAAGTCTCGAAATGTGAAGCGCCTTTTGATAAGGCATGCAGTCATAGCCTGTGGTTGCATGGAGAAAGATTGCGTCGGGTGCTTGTTTGTGCGGGTGCAATTTCATTAGTCATGTGGATTAGTTAGCAGGATTCCATCTACAGGGAATCGAAGAGACATTATGGCTCGAGAATGTGAAGATCCATCGACCGAGAGGTCAGTGGACTCTGCCGAGGTAGGGGGTCTGCATCATTTGGTATCAGAGACACTTTTTGTCTATAGATTTCAGGCAGAGGGAGGTAACGTAAATAAGGGGACAGTTCAATACTGTTAGTGGTATCAGGAGATGAAGTTTTTGGCCAGAGGACGGGGTGTTGATGCTTTGTATGTGGAGATTTGTTTGCATGAAAGAAACAAACATTTGATAGCCAGATGGGCTGAAACCGGAGAGGAAAAAGATGGCTATTGAAGGCCATGAACATGGTCCAAGAGAAGACCGCCAGCAGAAAAACAAGGCTGAGGTGGACCAAGATGTCATTGAGATGAGAGCACAAATGGAGAAGCTTTCATTTAAGATGCAGTAGGATGCAAGGGTGCATTAGGTGTATGAGTGGCCCATGAACAAGAAGGTGAAGTGGCTCGTTCAGAAATTGTTGGCCAAAGGACAACAAAGGTTGTTAAAGATGTGGTTGAGGTATGTTGAAAGCCTCATAGGTGAAGAGGAGATGGTTCATATTTGTGAGCCGGAAGCTGGGAAGAGTCTCAGTGATGATGTGCAGAAGAGATCAGAGAAGGGTCTCAAAAACTGCCTGGTGAGAAGTGAAGAAAGTTCAAGTTGTCAGGAGGGAAATGAGGAGATGAGACTGTTTGATAGTCTCATGAACTCAGAGGTGAGTTCAAATCAGCAAGGAGAGTTGATGGAGGAAGATTGGAAATGCTTTCTTATCATTGGGGGAATTAAGATATTCCTACCAAGCAACCCAGTTGAGGCCGCAACACAGATGCAGTAGCAGGAGAAGGACATCCAGTAGTGACTGTCATAGAGGAAGAAGAAATGGAGCAGATGTTCATATATGCCCCAGTAGAAGAACAGCATGTAGTTAAGATGCTCACTCCATGGGATAAGGAGTTGGAGATGCTAGAGGATTGGTTGAACCAACAAGAGATAGTAGATGATTTCCATGAGTAGACAATCACGCAAATCGTGGGAGAGGGGCATTCGACATAATTGCTCGGAAATTTTAGATAGGGAGATGGACAAATGATGACTACAGCACTAAGGCATGTAGCAAAAGATGAATCAAAATTCCAGTCTAGGGAGCAGCTGGGGAAATCTGGATATGAACCAGCAGGTGAAATGGCAAAAACTAGTATGTCATAGGAAGTGACTGAGCAGAAAGTCAGTCAAGAAGAGACTGTAGAATTGGAGTCTGCAGCAGAGTGGCGACTTAGTGCCACAAGGGGAGATGAAAACAGCAAGGGGGATCGAGTTGATCCACCCATTACAAAAAAGGAAGTGCAGGAGAGAAGACTTCCAAAGAACCAGCCACTGGAGCATCTAGATAGAGTGATAGAGGAGATCAGGAAGCTGATGTTGAGGTCAGTGCAAGAAGTAATCAACAAAAGAGAGTTGAACAAAGGAGAGCCTACCATAGTAGAAAAGAAGAGGAAAAAGAAGCAGCAACAGCAACAACATAGTTGAAGAGGAGCAAGACAACAACTCCAAAAGAGAATTTGGGATCCAGGAGAATTTCAACACTGGAGAAGGGGATCTCATGAGAAGGAGCTCATGTTTTTCCTAGTAGGGGAGTATGATGTAGGATCATCGCTCCACCTCAGAAAATGCGCCAGCACACCAACACACAGACACGCAATGGAGAAAGGGAGAGGCGTCGACCCTCCCAATTTTTATTTTATTTAAAATAATCCTATACGGATTATCATGTTGTAAGGCTGATAAATGCCAGACCACGCCTTTGTACAGGTAATGGTTGGGATTTCCTTAAATGGTTACCTGTAGCGGGTCCAGGTCGTAGTCAGGTCTGGACATTCATTTATGTAATGTAGTTGTAGAAGTTGGTGTTGTAGCTGAGATAGTAATGGAACTGAGGCGATGGTGAAGATAAGCTCGTAGAGCCCTCACTTTGTAATTAGGAGACTTGAGAAGGATATCTCAGGTAGAGGGAGGTTTGGGTAGAGAGGCCTTAGGAGGTATAATAGTTCTGAGAGAGAGCTTGAGAGAACTGAGACTTGTTACAGTCCAGTTTTTGTAATCATTTGTATAGATACACAGATATAATAGAAAAGCAGTTTTTCCTACATATTTTTGTTCAAGTATTATGTATTTCATGAATTAATGTTGTAGATGTATGATAGGTTTTCATTTACAGTAGGAAGATAGATTTATTTTATCTTCATTGAGATCTGTTATATCGTTCTGGATTCTTTAGGTTGTGCAAGGAGTGCAAAACATAATGTTAGAAGTAGCCAGTGCAAGGAGTCTGCATCTTAATCTCTATCTTGAGTTCAGAGGAGAACGTGCCAGGAGGGCACACCAGGATAGATTGTTGACTCAAGAGAGCCTCAAGGTTACTGAACACCTTGGAGGTAAGACTGTAGAGAGAAGACACGGGGAGACAGAACTACTAAAGGTTTTGTAGAGCTATGCCAGGTGGGCATCGAGCAAGTGCAAGGAGTGCACGAGAAGAACTCTATTTGAGTTTAGAGATAAGAGAAGCGTCAAGGAGAAGACACTCACAGATTTATTGAATACTATGTTGACTCAGTAAGGAGTGCTTGAGCATAAGTCACCAAGAGGGTAATTATATCCCTTCAAGGTGTGGAAGGGTTGATACAAAGTTATTGAATACTCTAGAGGAAGACCTGTGAAAGGGGTGCACCAGGCCAACACTCGGATGAAGTGTTGAAAGACTACTATCTGAAGGCCAGTCAAAACGAAAGGAGTGCGCGTAGAGAGAACTTGTTCCAAGTTCCAAAGATCAGGAGGTTGAGCGCAGAGTGTGCCAGGAGGATCACCAGAAGTCTTCTAAAGATGCAGAAGGGTCAAGCCCCTTAGAGACTGAGCAAGTTGAAAGCTCAGGGAGAAGTAGTGCAAGTTTGCATGCAAAGCGCAAGTGTGTGTCAGGGCCGAGGATAAATTATATTGCCAAAGGTCAAGAGGGATAGCGTTTCCAGAACGTAGGTGAGACCCAAAGTCATAGGGCTCGCAGAGGAATCAAAGGTCGAAGCCTTTGAAACTTTAGAAATCTTCCAAGTCAGGAAGAAATCGCAAGCTTGAGAGGAGGAGCACAACAGTTGTTAGATCAGTTGCAGAGGGGAAAATCTAGGTCGTTGAATCTCGTGTCCAGCTGCCCAAAAGAGTGCGCAGGAGAAGAACAAGTTTGGGCCATCAGATATGAGCACATGGACCAACAACCATTGGATCAAGGTAAAGCGCACGAACGTTAACCCTTTGTGCACACAAGAAAACGGGCTTGTCAAAGTCCCGAAGTCCCGAAATACATTTGGGTCTATTCATCATCGGGAAGGATGCATGGCAGAAATCCACACATTTCAGGTAAAAGCACTCTAGGAGGAACGAGTGCACAAGAGTTGAAACTCCCAAAGACCGAAGAACCAGAGGAAATATGGACTGTCGGATCCAGAAAAGGATGCGTGGCACGAGCTCGTGAACTCCTTGAGAATAGCAAAGGAGGAGGTTGAGATCTGAGATAATCGAAGCCCGAACAACCGAAACGAGCAACAATCATTGATCTGGAGAAGGATAGGTGTCACAAGATCGTGGATTTAGGGGGATTGCGCGTCGAGGATTTGTGGGTGCTGCGATTCGAGAATGTCAAAGGCTGTATTCCTGGAGCGGATGATAGTTTTAGGTCTGAAAGAGGACGTGTGGCAGCAGATCTCGTACTCAGGGTAAACGTTGAAGCGGGATTTCAGCTTGAGAACTAAAATCGTCGAAGCTCGAAGTCACGAATTCATTCTAGACCGTTAGATCCAGGGTGATAGGTGGCGGAGATCCACACACATTAGAGGATTGGGCACCGGGAGAATGAAGGTGAAGATAGGAGAATATACCCAGGGAGTTGGGAGCCGAAACGATCCTAGCTATCCATCGAGAAGGGACGCGTGGCGAGAGATCGGCATTTTGTTGAATCACACATCAGAGAAGTCAACGGGTAGAGTTTTAAGAACTCGCGAGGCCCAAACTCACAATTTGATCTAAGCCATCAGATCGCAAGAGGAACCGTAACCGTTGATCTGGACCGGATATCGGAGAATCGGGAATCGAGAGAGAAGGGAGGAAGCTGCCCCCAAAAGCCCCGAAATGCGAAGTCTCGATTCGGGTGAGAAGATCTGAATCGTCAGATCTTGGAGTGTTAGGAGTCATTGATCTGACGTGGTAGGATTTTCGAAGTTCGGGGATCGGGATTTCTAAGAAAAAGCGTTGGGTTGAGTTCCAACTTCGCAAAACGCGACGTCCCAAAGCGCTCGAAGAGTTAGCCCTATGTTACAGGAAAGGGTCATATGAACAGGAGGTTAAGGGAGGAGCTAGCGGAGAGCTAGGTGCTTAACCTAGAGATTGGGATTTCGGGGAATGGAGAGTCAGAGTTGGCTCACGTAGAATATCTCGATACGCGAAATCGTGATACTATCACAGTCGTCGATCGACGAGATAGCGCAAGACCGTAGATCTGGTCCTGGAGAGAAATCGTCAATCGAGGGTTCAGGAAACATGAGTCAGGGTTGGCCCACATGCAGAAGTATCGATGTCTCGAAATGTGAAGCGCCTTTTGATAAGGCATGCGGTCACAGCCTGTGGTCACATGGGGAAAGATTGCGCTGGGTGTCTGTTTGTGCGGGTGCAGTTTCATTAGGGCATGTGGATCAATTAGCAGGATTCCATCTATAGGGAATCGAAGAGCCATTCTAGCTCGAGAATGTGAAGATCCATCAACCGAGAGGTCCGTGGACCTTTCTGAGGTAGGGGGTCTACATCAGATCTCAAACTTTGATTAGATGGGAGATGGGATGATCTCAGCCATCCATATATTAGGTATCCTTATGGAGGTTCAAGAGGGGCGCAAAGGGTGAAGGAGAGCTCATAACTTCATTTTCCCACTTGGAGAGGAAGAGAGGGAGCTTTGGCATGAGGTTTGTTGCATGAGGTGAGGATAGCTTGGGCGCATGCTTTCATGGAGGGAGGCATCTAGCACAAAGCTTGGTTTATTCACTGAGGAGCATTCATTACTATGGAGGGCACACTTGTTGAGGAGGGTGCATCAGTAGTGGGGAGTACTTTCACCCGTCAGATTGTAGTGGGATCAGTTGCAGAGGGAGGCCACACAACAGAGCTTCATTCCTATGGAGGGGTTTTCCATTCTGAGCTCACAGTTAGCATCTGGGGCAGTTATGGTGGTTTTGAGAGAATTTATGGGGGGTGCACCTCCCTAGGGCGCACCTGGTTCTTTTGGACTTGTATTCCAGCTTGGATCAAGTTGCTATTGTATCAGGTTCATCTATATTTTGTATTTGTTGTATTCCACCATCTCATTTCTTCATATATAGACATATATCCCAAACTGGTTTTCCACGGGGAGGTTTTATCCAGGGTCATGTTGACAAAAAATACCTGTGTACAAAATGATGTGTATTAGTCTTTTAGATCTGCTTATTTTCAGTTGTAAATATCACTAGGTGTGTTGTATTTATTTTAGTATGCATGTGCTAACTTCTAGTTACTAAAACTACATGCTAGAGCACCTAAAATTGCAAGTACAACCGTAACAAATCAGCAAGAAGTTCCTAAACTTTTGGCTTTCTTAAAACAACAGCAAAATATTTTCATAACAGTTGAAACTTAGAGCCAGTCTGTGGTCAAAGACAAACCCAGTTGGCAACTGATAGGACCTGGAAAATATTCATGGTAACAAAGCTGAGGTGGTTAAACTTTTGAGTAGTTTGGACAGCACATGTGTTGGTTGTCATATACATATTCTTGGCAGAATTTGTTTGGACAACCATTGACTGATTCAGTGGTTGTTAGTGGGAATATTTTTGTAGAGGATAGTTGGGCAGTTTTGGCAGTTTGTCATCAATCGCTTTTCACACCTACGGAATAGGAGTGAGGTTGATTTGACTCGACCTCGTTTCACACCTAGTTTGCTAGGAGTGAGGTCATAGGACACTTGTCTCTTTTCACTCCTGTGTTGACATGAGTGAGGCAGCATTTCCTTCATAGTTTTAGCATCAATTGGAGTGTAGTTTTGCAGACATGTCATTATCTCAGATGTGAGTTGAGGATAGGCTAACTGGGGCTAGAAATTGGTTTCCTTTGAAGGTGAGGATGTTCTTTGTCTTAGAGGACCTCGAACTATGGGATATAGTTGAGGCAGTTGTTCCAGTCATTCCTGTCACTGCTCCCGTCTTGGTGGCAGAGTTCAGGAAAAAGGAACAGCAAGGCAAAGAGGACCATTTGTGATGTAGTTCATGATCATATCATACCTCATTTGATGGGGAATACTTATGCATACAAGATTTGGTCATCTCTATGTAAGTTGTATGAGAGATCCAATGAGAACCAGAAGATGGTTCTTCATGACTGACTCAAGGGAATTTGCATGCTCAAGGATGAGTCGACAACTTCATTCCTTGGTTGCTACACTCATATCAGAGATGATCTTGGAGCCGTCAAAGAGGTGGTGGACCCTAACTCTTTGGTCAGGCAATCTATGAATAGCTTCACCAAACCGTGGGTTCTATTTGTCCATGGCATTGTTTCCAGGGAGGTCATGCCTACATGGGAGAGGATGTGGGATGACTTTGTCCAGGAGGAGATTAGGCTTGTAGTCGAGCTTCTGGACAGTGGTAGCAGCAGCAGCAACAGTCTGGTCAGGGTGATGAGGATCTTACTCTTTGGACAAAGGGAAAGAAGAAGGTTGGTCATGGGGGTTGGCAGGGCCCCAATTTTGGGGCCCCACCAAAGGGGAGTGGATGAGAGAGCAGCAGTGGTCAAAGCAGTGGTTAGAGGAGAGATATGAGC
>CBVK0100581601.1:0-11572 GCA_900067695.1 Picea abies
TATTGTATTGATCTTACATTTCTCGTAATAAAAAGGTTAGATCTTTGCTTGTGCTTCTACATCTTGAAGATATTGTGATCTCCATGTGTTGATGAATCTTGTATGCACTTAATAACTCAATAAATTAACAGTAGTTAGTGATTCCAAGAAATAATTTGGCTTGGGATCATTACAGTGGCATGCTTGGTAAATACAAGGATTCTTAATTTGTTGGAGACTCCTCACTTCTGAAGGGGGGAAGACGTGAAAAATTACATCAAGTAGTTACTGTTGGTCCTCCATGGAGGATTTTTGTGGTTGAATGAACCAATATCTATCGATGTCGAACTAATTTTTTTCATCACAGGACTGCCATCAAATGGTGACAAGCCCATGCATTACATGGATGATAAAACCAAGGAAAAGGTTCTCGCGGAAGAAATGAAGAAAACCTATGGGACATAAAGGGGCTCGCACAAAATTATCATAAAATGGATCAATGATGTAGCCACCAAGCTGGAAACAAAATTGATGGCATGCAAACTCCTTCGAAAATGTCACAAGGAGGAGGTCCCCACATGAGTTGTCGCAATGGCAGCATAGTGCACAAACGACACCAAGCTCAGTTGGGCCCCATACTTATTGAATCTATTCCTATACACTTGTAAGGATGTGTATGACTTGGGAACCGATTTCCACTACTCTTGGCTCATTATACTGATAGCTCTAATTACATGGAAAGAGCCTACCTACTCATAATTTTGTGATAGAGTAGGACGATGTCACACAACATGGTACACATCATTGGGAAGCACTTCTTATTCCAAGCAGAGAAGTAGTAATGCCAACACTTTTGTTTGATATCTCAATGATATGCAAGAGAATATAGCATATACCTGGAGAATAGCTCCTAAGGTGGTCGTGTAATACCAGGGGATAACCAAATTTAAGGCTAAGCAACACAATATCTGGATCCAGGTGTGCAGGGGTCCAGACAAAGAATGGCTACAAATTTGATTTTGCATCAACGCAGAGGAAGTTGAATGGGCAATAAAATACTGGCAATATGAATAGAAGATCCTAGTCATCACCAAGGACATGCCCAAAGGGAAAGAAGTGGACATAGGGTCATCTAAGACATTTGCAGGGGGAAGCATCGCAACCGAGAAACTAACACAACAGTCGAAGCCTAGTCCAAAGATAGTGCAACAGAAGAAAGGTAATGTCCCAAAGAAGGATGGGAAGATAGCAAAGAAGGAAAATGTCCCCTTACAGGAGGAACAAGGAAGGGGGACCACAACGACACAAGGAACTCTGACGAAAACTACTCTGCAAGAGACAGGGCCACCCAAATGGTCGATCTTACATACAAGTGGGCCACGCAAGAAGGCCAAGGCCCACAAAGACAACAAAATCACCGAGGATGATGTTGCTTTAGTTTCAAATAAGGTGCAGGACCGTGCAACAGAAGAGTATGAGGAGGCTGAGAACTAAAGAGAAAGAATAAGGAAGGAGTTGGCCGACATTGAGCATGTATTGGAATGGATACAAGGAGCACAACTACAAAAGAGGGGAGCATAATCAATCCCCTGGGCGACAAAAGCAATGGACATAATTGCGTAGAACGAGAAAGACACATTCCAACTCGTAGTGAAAGCAAGTCCTAGCTTCCAAATAACAACAAATATGTTGCAGTGTGAGGGCCATAGCGCAGACACCACTTAAAGACCTGGCGCAGGTAGAGTTGGTATTGGATAAAATACCAGCAAAGGCATTGTGCAAGCTACAGTTCAGTGTCACACATGAGGTGCAATCATGAGCAACAGTAGATATGACATAATTGCAAGTCACCAAAGATGGAAAGGATGCACTGGAAATTGTGGTAGAATAGGTCCAGTTGGAGACACAGGAGGAGAAGCAATGCGCAGATAAATTGGAGCAGAAGCTGAAGGAAGTTTTCACAAAGATTCCATACAATGAGCAAGCAGTTGTGAGCAGTGTTGAAGAACATATTCAAATCATCACGTTGATGCTCGAAGTGTATAAGAAGGAGATCGAGGAACTCAAGGAAAAATTAACACCAACCACTCCTCCTGAAGTTGCAGTTGAAAAGGAACAATAGGCATCCATGCAAATAGAAATGATCTAAAGAGAATCCATAAAGGTCACAAATGTTTTTGACAGGACCACGCAATTATGGACGATGTTTGAGGAAGACGACAAGGTCCAACAACTAGACCAGTAAGAGGATAAAATCATCACTGCAATGCATGAGTTGACGTAGCAACAAAAGGCCACGAGCATTATAGAACTATTGAAAGGCATGCAAGAGATGAATACCCTGCAGACATAATTGAAAACTGCGCAAAATAACAAGCAGGCAAGGCAATCCCAGTTAAAACCCCTCTAGGAGCAAGCAACGCAAAAAAAAAATTGAACTGGAGGAGGAGAAGGCAAGGATGGATCAATATCATGCCAAGAGCACAGACTCTCTGAAGGAACACATCACAGTGCAGAGGGTAGAGGAGCTCACAGAGAAAGTTGTGCAAGCGAGATCCAAATGGGAAGAATTAGAAGGAAAGTTCCATAGCTTGGCAAAGTTTGTACAGGGAGCACACACCACCTAAGTAGCTAAGGATGAGCCACATGTCAGTATTGGGGGCATGTTGGGCATAGGACTATTTTGAGAAGGAATTCTATGTTGGGCACATGCCTATTTTTTAAGAAGGGTCTATTTTGGGAAAGACCTATTTTTGGAAAGGAAGTCCTAATTTTGGAGCGCGTGTAACAGGTGGCAAGAAATTAGCATGGAGAAAAAGAAGGAAAAACAACATGCAAGAGGAAAAGCAACGTGGCGCGTAGGAAGACAAGCTTAACCATCATAGGGTCACCTCCATGGCTACAAATGCAAGTCACGGGTCACCTCCAGAATATTCCAATGTTCATGTTACCTTTCCTATTGGGTAAACAGATAATCATGACACTTTTTCTCCCTTCGGCTTGCCTTTCACCAGTATGGAAGCTTCGCAATCAGAGGCTTTTCCTCCTTTTAGCTCCCTTTCTAGAGAATATCTACTAGGTCTCATTTTTTAAATGCGCAGTGAGATATCAGACTTAAAATTCAATATTGAATAGCTCCACCATCATATCTTCTAGTTCGAGGTGCTACAAGATAGCAATGCTCTTCAACGTATGGTTCCGGGGATGACTACTCAGGTCGCCATTATGCTTTGTGCCCCCATTCCTTTCCCTTTAGGAATTTCTACTTAGTAGGGACATTTCCACATCATGAATAAATTTGTTCTTATTTTAGCATTCAATTTTGGTCTTAGCCTATTACATATAGTTCATGACATCCAGTAGTTTTGATGAATCTTCTAGATAGCAGACATACTCTAAGACTGAATTATTTTTTTGACCCCTCGAGGCGACGAGTTGGTTTCCTTCTATGGCGACCCTGTCTGTGACATATGATCTGTATGTATATGACATTTTATAGCAGGTAATACAACTTACTAACTTACAAAAAAAATGACAATTATAAAAAGAAACATTATTTACAATATTATTTGTGCAATAAGATCATATTGATCATGTAAACACATCATGCATAATGTTTTCATCTCATTCAATCCACCTCTTAATTTTGTTTCTTTGGGATTCCATGATTTTTATCACCAATAATGTTGTACTCTTGAGAATATGTTCTAGAAATTCAAGGTTGGACCCTATGAAGTCCACCATGGATGCTAAGAAAGATACAAAATAACGTAAAAACCCCGAAATAATTATATAAAATTAAGAAATACAAGTAATTCTAAATGAATAATTAACATATCCTTGGGGCATATAACACTACTAATATACTTGGCCTCATTTGTCGTTGGTCTAGATATTTCGTCAAGCTTGTTTGCTTCTTCGGGAACAAAAAAACTCATTAACTTTAAGGCTCATAAAATTTATTACTAAACAATTTAACATAAAAACAGTAATGGTCAGGCTAGATGTAGCATTGAATTCATCCTTTTTGATACATTTTTATAGTACTTACCTATGTCCTCCTAAGCTTCCTCACGATCTCCCATACTCACCTAAGTTAGGCTTAAGGGGGGGGTGTTGGTGCACATGCATCATTTTTCCTCACATGCATACTCGTTTTCCCTTGCATGCATGAGCTAGTTCACTCCACTTTGCATTCATGAGTTAGTTCACTCAACTTTGCATGCATGAGCTAATTCACTCCACTTTGCATGTATGAGCTAGTTCACTCCACTTTGCATCCATGATCTAGTTCAATCCACTTTGCTTGTTCATCGTGGAATTTCAGTGATCTCTTTCTCTATAGAAATTCTACGATGAGGATATTTTACTAACGCTTAATTGCATGTGAACATGAGAAAATGATCATTAAGCATTGCATATGAACATGAGAAAAATTATCATGATTGTGTGCATATGTGTAATTAAATATCTACTTAGTCAAGTGAGAATGCAAGAAAAACTCACACATATAATTTCACACCCATGTGTTAACTAATTTCACCAAACTCTTTTGGCTACATCTTCAGATCCGCTTGGAATGCGAATCACTTTATTATCCTTCCTTTAACAAGGGATGAAACCTCCTCAAAAAATGTGGCATGTTCTCCATATAGGACTGAAAACCTATAGAAGCCTTCTCTCATACAAAAAGAACTTAAGCCTCTCACATAAGTGACATTTCTTCAGACACCAGAAGGACTACATTCCTCACAATGCAAATCTCTCTCTCAAGGGGGCCTCAAGTTGGCCTCCCTTAATAAAGATTACATAAGGAATTTATATAGTTTTTGCCTCTCCATAATTCAAGGAGACAAGATCCACAAATTTAGGATCTAATAACAACTCAAGGAAAAAATTGAGAAAGCATCTCAACAAACCTTAACTTTCCTTTGAGACTAGGAAACCACTTGTGATAAAATGAGGAAGAATCCCAAACCAATTCATGAGACTCCCAACTTCCTCTTAAAATTAGGAAGCTAATTTGTGAGGTAGATTCTCACACAAAACTAATTTTCCCTTAAAACTAGGAAACTAATTGTGAGGTGGATTCTCACACTTAATTTTAATTTCCTTTTTTACAAATTAAATTAAAAATACATGAGCACATTATGCTAAAAAAATATTAATCATTTTTACAATATGAAGCATTAAACATTCCTTTTAAACTTTGTCACCTATCATCAGTCATCATTTTAATGATCTTCTCCATGGTGTGCAAAGTATTGAATCCTTCTGTGGAGATCCTCGTGGATCATACCTCCCCACAAAAATAGCTTTTGGTCCTCCAAAAGTATCAAGAGAAACTTGAATATCTGCAACCAGCTTCTAGGAAGAATCTTACACTCCATGATGCACTTCCCCACTGCTCGATCTGCATAACAAATGTTTATGAAAGGCCACACCCTTCTTCTCCTTCACATTTGTACTTCAGAATGAGGATGTCGATGCCAATGCTTGCATCAATGCAAATCTGAAGTTGATTCCTTGATCTGCATAATAAATGCCTCTGAAAGGTCGCACCCTTCTTTTCCTTCACCTTTGTACATCAGAATGAGGATGTCGATGCCAACACTTGCATCAATGCAAATCTATAGCTGAAAATACATGGATTACAACTTTTGCAGCATTTTCAAAGTAGTACCATACTTGCCAAGAGTTTATAATACATTCATGGACAAGTTTACAATGATTTCCATGACAGACCATAGGCAAAATAATGCCTCTCACTCAGTAGTGGCTACAAGACCCATTACAATATTTCCAACAAGGATTAACAAGGTTTAGGCATAGAATACAAATTTTCTCACTGATCCAGGTGGATATCGGTGGCCACCCACCTTTTCCAACTGGCTCAAAACAGTTTTCTGGCAATTTTGGTAATTTACTATTTTTAGCAGTTTTTCGAGCCCTGAACTTTCAAAGCCGTTTTGAGGCCCTAAATGACGTTTTTTGGGAAAATGGGGAGCAACATGGAAGAAAGTTCAATGTTTCTCATACAAAAATTGTATTCCTCGGATACATCTTTCTAACAGTGTATCGAGCTCCCCAAACAGAGATCGTATGCAAAAGTTACACCCCTAGGAAGTTAACGTATCAACTACCCCCATCAAGGCCCGCAAACCTTTTGGTTTTTCATCTTCCGGGGTTGGGGTTTTGGATTTTCCTTATGTTAAAAAGGCTTGTAGAGCCTCATTGTAAAAATCATCTTCTTGTGAATGCAAGTAGACATCACATCTCTTCTTAGAGATAAGCTGCCACCATTCTAGGGAGCCTTTCACTATGTATTTTTACAGTCTCTGTACATTTATTTCATTAATAGAAATCGTGTATTACTATATATCTATGACTCTTGTTTATTTCCGCTATATCTTTGTTATATTGTTGTCTCTCTTGCAATATCTCTAAATTTTTTTGTGTTATATCTCCGCTCTCATTTTGTGCCGAAAATAATCTGCATCACTAGTATCAGAGCAGGTTGCTCTTGATCATTTTCAGTGCATGTACCCAACGAGGTCTGAGTATAGGAAGTTGGGTCTCGAGCTTGTCTCTCTTGAGGAAAATCGCTCTCGCACACCCAAGAAACCCTCAATGGCAAAAGAAAAGAAAAATGATGGAGCAGACGATTCTATCAATCTGTTGCTTGAGCAAGCTCTCACGCGACAGAGTGACGAAATGATGGAGAATTTTACCCACATCCTTCAACGCACGCTGATAGAAATAGGTGCATCTTCATCAAGCGGCCACTTTGGAGGCACCTTGCCTTTCAAGGTACAAGTTAATTTTGATATTTCAGTATTTGAAGGACAAATAGATGCAAAAGCACTAGACAAATGGTTAAATATGCTAGAAGGTTATTTCTTTGTTCACAATTTTTTCAACAGGGAAAAGATCACCTTCGCACTCCTTAAAGATCTCCCCCATGTCAAAATTGGTGGGAAACTTACTGGGATCAGAGTTCCACATAGGAGTCTGGAATATATGGGGCTAAGCCCACTTGAGATTTTTTCATGGATGCGGTAAAGTAACAGTATTACCTTGTTGGAAACTATGAGGACCAATACATGAGATGGACCACACTGTGGCAAGAGAGGGGCCAAGCAGTTTCAGAGTTCACCAATACCTTCCATACCTTGCACACCAAGCTAGGTATCAAGGACTCTGAACTACATTTGGTTCTAAAATACCGCAGGGCTCTACATAGATACATCCAAACTGAAATGGATTTTCTGGACATCTCATCACTTGGTTCTGCTTATCGATATGCTGTTAAAATTGAGCAGAAGTTTAAGCACCAGAGCAAATGGGAGTTCAGATCTGCAAATCCGCAACAACCAAAGTATGAGAAAGACGGCCCTAACAAACATCTTTCTGAAAACTAGTCTAAGCCACAAGAAAAGAAGGGTCACGGGAAGATAAAGAAGGACACCGAAAAATGGTGAGATTTCCACAAAAGCCCCTGGCACAACACCGATGAATGTCGCTCAAAATAGTCATTGGTGGTTGAGATCAAAGAGAAGGACCCAAACCCTGATTCAAAATCTAATTCTGAAAATACTGGTAAAAGACAGATCATCAACGTAGACCCCATTGTTATTATCGTGATTGCATCAATTCAACCAGAAGAACCAACAGATACAGAAGAGGGGGAGCACCTTTTTCATTCACAGATGTAGGTGAAGGGGACCCGGCTGCATTTTATTGTTGATAGCGGAAGCCAAAAGAACCTCATCTCAGCAGAGGTCATCAAACAGTTTGGATTGTCGACAACACCACATCCACAATCATACAACATCGGGTGGCTTGGCCAAGGACGATATCTTCGTGTCATCCAGCAATGTCGATTGTCATACAGCATCCAACCCTTCACGAATGAGGTATTATGGGATATTTTCCCATTGGATGTCTGTGATGTTTTGTTGGGCCAGCCATATATGTGGAAGCGCCATGTTATTTATGAGTCTCAACCTCGTAGTGTCATTTTTACTTTGGGGGGTCATCTCTACAGAATACCAGAGGTAATTTTGACTATTGTCCCACCTAAAAAGTGTCGCAAGATAGTATCTCATACTACAAAATTTAGATTTTTCACAATCGATTCAAAAGGTGAACAAAAGGATATTGCAACCACTACAGCCTTGGCCCAAGCACCTTCTATCCAACAAAAGCAGGTCGAAAAGGTTGCAACAAAGAGAAAATATTTCTTCTGCACACAGTCATCTCATGTAGCCAGACTGGTTTAAAAAGTCCAACCCTTCCAGCCACATGTTCATGACAACCTTCAACAAACCAAGCAGCGCGACATCTCCAACAAGGCAAGCAACTCACCAAGATTCAAATTCAGCAATCACTTTCCCCTCTCCCCTGATAACTCAACGCAATGGAGACTTTTGATTCCTAAGGAGGGAGGATTGATCCAGGTGGATATCGATGGCCACCCACCTTTTCCAACTGGCTCAAAACAGTTTTCTGGCAATTTTGGTAATTTACTATTTTTAGCAGTTTTTCGGGTCCTGAACTTCTAGAGTCGTTTTGAGGCCCTAAACGACATTTTTGGGGAAAACGAGAAGCAACATATAATTATGTCTAATGTTTCTCACACAAAAGTTGTAGTCCTCAGATAGATTTTTCTAACGGTGTATCGAGCACCCCAAACAGAGATTGTATGCAAAAGTTACGCCCCTAGGAAGTTGACGTATCAACTACCCCCATTGGGGCCCGCAAACCTTTTGGCTTTTCATCTTCTGGGGTTAGGGTTTTGGATTTTCCTTATGTTAAAAATGCCCTTAGAGCTTCATTGTAAAAATCATCTTCTTGTGAATGTGAGTAGTCGTCACATCTCTTCTCAAAGATAAGTTTCCACCATTCTAGCGAGTCTTTCACTCTGTGTTTTTACAGTCTCTGTACATTTATTTCATTAATAGAAATCGTGTATTACTGTATCTTTGTGTTTATGGTTGCATCTCTGATACATTTATATTATATTATTAGATATCTGTGATATCTTTGTGCATTTCTTTATTATATCTCCGCTCTAATTTCATGCCGAAAATATTCTGGATCACTCACTCTCATCATTACTTTCAAGAGTGGCTAATTACAACCTTTTACATCACTAACATTAAGGCGAATACCCCCAAATGTGCACTACTGGTAACTTGATGGTTTAAAAAAAAACCCATTACAAACATGTGCAACATAATAAATAAGGAAAATGCCTTCATTATCACACTCATCTCGCAATTCTGAGACTTTTGGCTGTAAACATGACTACGTTATGTCGAAGTGTCAAAATGAACTCTTCCCGCACCATATCAATTTGCATGCAAGACTCAAACAATGAATTTCCTGCAATAATTCAGATCTTGCTTCCTTGTTGCAGCACTCAAAGATCACCAAAATATGCAACATACATTATCCTCTTGCAATTTCAAAAAATAGGAAAAATTCATAAATGCATGAAACTTACATTGGGTTTCATGCCAAGGCACTCAATTGACTACTCAAATATCAATGAACATAGCACCAACATGTGCATCTAGTCATTCTACAACTTTTGACTCTAAACTCAACCCTGTTATGAAAAGTGAAAATCCGCCTCGAAAAGCATGACTAGCAGTCATGGGCTTGGCCATAGACCTTAAACTTCATTGCTCATATCACAAAACGGACTACTCCATTGAATTTGGCTCCAAAAATCATGCAAAAATGACTATAATTTTGTCAAATTATGTCACTCTCACTTCCAAGCTCCTTCTGGGCTCCCTACCTCGAAATTCATGCCAACATAGGTCGTAATCTGCAATAAATGCACCTGGATGAATTGAAATTAATGTTTGTACGGGCTCACGGATCCTCCTCCCGGTGAATGGAAAATGTATGGGTTTAAATAAATAAATGTTGGGCGGATATACCAATAGGGTTGTTGGCCCGTTGGATGGCGGAGGTAATATTAAGTTGTAGGTTGGAGGAGGTCTAAGGTTCAAACCCACAGACCTCCCCATTTTGGGCATTTGTTTTAACAACACACACACACATATATAACAACCCGACAAAATACTCTAGTTTTCGTTGGCCGCTAGTCGGTCCGGCCGCCGGATTCAATGTTATATATATATATTCATTGTTGGGTTGTTATTTTTCGGTCGGTCTGGTTGCCAAATTCGACATTGGTTGATTCGACAGTCTTTTAATGTTTTTGAATTGTGGACCTTAGCCCTTATTGGGCATTTGAGGGGTGCCACATGGTGCCCCATGATTGGGCCACGTGGCACTCTGTGATTATCTAGTCAACGCTTAATTAGCATTCTAGTGGCAGTCCAGTTAGTGTCCAGTCAGTGCAATGTCATCCAACATGTCACATGCCATGTCAGCATTGTACGGCCACATCAACATTCTATAATGTCCAGTAACTCTACTGACGTCATCATCGTACATCCACGTAAGTCGACACATCAATGTGTGTACTTCCATGTCATCTGTTGCATCATCTATCGTACAACTACATCAGCGTTGTACTTCCCAATTAGTCGACACATCACCTGTTGTGTCATCGTCGTAATACCACATTATCCTTATGTACGGTCCAATCACTTTGCTGACATCATTACCGTACAACCACGTCAATATTTGTACTACCACGTGGCATTCGTATGGATGCCACATGGCACATCTTTACTGGTCCACATGGACCGGTGAAAGTGGAAAAATGCATGAAACGTGACAGCCTGTGGTGCTACCACATCATCATATTGATGTGAGCAATGTACGAATTTCATTAGATTTCACTGTTTTTCGAAAATTTCAAATGGCCATAAAATTTGCACCCGGAGTCTGTTTGAGGTGTTGTTTGCATTGTTGGAAAACTCTCATTGAGCTCTTTGACTTAGTGTTGTTTTCATTGAATTCTGGGCACTTTGATTTTTTGACCTTTTTTTTTCAATTAAAGAGGATCTAGCCTCCAAATGCATAGACTCTCATATGGGCTTCTTGCTTGGTGTACCGCGAAGCTCGGGGTGAAGCTTCCAACATTTCCTACTGATCTAGGGGATCAAATTTTGCTCAAAAATTCAAAGTGCTCGGAATTGCTTCAAATCGAACGGTAGCATAGGTCTCGTCGTTACAAACCCAACACAACTTGTTTGGGTTCAAACGGACGTCAGGAGCGAGAGATATCGCGTTCTGTTCAAAATGACAAACAGGCAAAAAAAAAGGATGCTGACTGTACAGTCTGTACGAATGCTAGTGTGGCAGTCCGTACGACACATGGCAGAGCTAAGTGGTAGATAGTTGGCAGATGTGGATGAATGACATTGCGACATGTGGCAATTTTTGGTTGGTTGTACAGTGCCACGTGGCCCAGTCATGGGCTGCCACGTGGCACCATATTATTGGTTGCTTGTATAAAACTTTATTGGAGTCCACCGGGTTCAACCCCGTGACCTCCACCCACATGTATAGCCTTTGCAAAGTTTGCATTGCCAACGCGCCCCACCATATTTGTTAAGAACCAAACATCAATATAGCATAGAAAAACCTCAGGAAAAGTACTCAA
>CBVK0100581602.1:0-11572 GCA_900067695.1 Picea abies
AAGATGAGACCGGCCACCGCTTCTTGAACCTGATCCTGGGCTCCTCTTCTTCTGTCCTCCAACTTCTTTGCGTTCAATCTCCTTTGGCATGAGGAAAGGCTAAAGGGTTGGGACAATGGATTGCATAAATGGGCAGAGTTTCTTCGCTATATCATTTCCTCTTCCAAATGGTACCCCTACCCCTTCTTTTATAGTCTAGAAGGAGCTAGGGTTTTGGATGAACCCTCGGCCATGCATGGTCGGGAGTTTCAGTTAACTGACCCATATCTTTTTGTTCCGTCGGCAACTTTCCTTTTTTCATGCTTTGTTAGGTACATGCGGGCTGTAGTGAGCCAGCCAACGTACACACATGTGTAGTAATGGGTTAGGGCGCGTGGGCCTTGACACAAGAGGATTTTCAAAGATATGTTCAACATAGTTTTGGAAAAGAAGGGATATGAGTTGGCCTAATGCTAGGTAAGCCTGTGTGGTGCAATTTAGGGTTATAACAATCGTACCACCCACAAGTGAATGGAACAATGGAAGCATTCAAGAAAGTCCTAGAGAATGCAATAACAAAAATATGCAATGTGGGAAGAGATGACTTGAACTTAAGAACCCCTACAGTATTATGGGCATACATGACAACCAAAAAGAATTTAATAGGACAAACACCGATCAGGTTGGTATACGAACATGAGGTAGTAATTCCATTGGAATTTATTGTACAAATCCTGTGCGTCGTATCGATCATAGATTTGTTAGATTCAGGCACAATACATGAATGACTATCATAACTGGTATAGCTAGAGGAGGATAGATTTTCCACAAGGTTCCATCAACAAGTGCATAAGGCAAGGGAAAAAGAGTGGCATGAAAAACACATCAATTCAAAAAAATTATAAGTAGGTGGCTTGGTATTACTATATGATAGCAAGTTTCTTCAACACCCAGGGAAGTTCTACATGCATTGGTTAGGACCATATGTGATCTAGGAGGTAACATGGGAAGGTGTTTCATAGTTGGAAACACTTAATATAGTGGAACTGAAAAGCATAGTGAACGACAGTCTGCTAAAACTATACCAAGAGGGACGACAAGCTGCACAATAGGAAGAACCACGCAAAAAAAAAGAAAAAAAAAAGTAGGGTGCAAAAGAACATCGGGTAAACCTCGTAGAAAAGGAAAAAAACAAATAAAACATTGAGGAAGATCAAGCTAAGAGGGAGAATCTTGAAGCAGAAGAGAAGGCCAAGCAAGCCACATAATGAAAAATTGAAGCAGAAGAGAAAGAAAATAAAGTTAAGCAGAAAAAGAATAAAGCAGAGGAAAAGGTCGAAGAAATAAGAAAGGAAAAGGAGGAAGCTGATAAATTGGCACAAAAATTTCAAGAAGTGGTACAACATTTAAATAAAGAAGTAACAGAAGTACAAATGGTGGTAGAATCCATAATAGAAGAACAAATCCAAAATATTAGCAAGGTCACTAAGGACTTCAATAGAAGGATGTAGAGATAGAGCCATGTGCAACACCGGGGACACCACCAGAAGAAAGAGAAAAAAGGGAAAGGACTGCACAAACAACGATGTCGACAAGTAAAATCTTGGAACATGAGTGTATAAATATATGTGAGGAAATCATGTGCATATAGAAAGAGATGACGAGAACCCTAGAGCTGCAAGCACTGGAAGAACAAACAAGGGATGTTCAAGAATAAGAGATGCAGGCCAGTAAGCACGCAAATACTCTCCCACCAACCAAAAGAATGAAAACACTGCTAGATAATAGGAAACCACGCCTTGCAATGGAATAGCTGAAATAAGAACAACGAAAGATCACACAGGATTTGGGACCGCGACAGGACGAGGCACTCGGGGTACTAGAGGAAATAGCTACTGAGAAAATAAGCACGACATTGGTAGTGCAAGACACCAAGGCCAAATTAAATAGCTTGACAATACAGATAGTGGATGAAATTGTGAAAAAGGAGGTTGAAGTCACAATAGAAGTAGAGAAAATAAGCACGACATTGGTAGTGCAAGACACCAAGGCCAAATTAAATAGCTTGACAATACAGATAGTGGATGAAATTGTGAAAAAGGAGGTTGAAGTCACAATAGAAGTACATGAAACAAAATAGAGCCTCCAGAAATTCATTGGGGCATTGAAGAGCATGACACAACAAGCCTAATTGTCTTGGGACGAGCCATAAGTGAGTGTTGGGGGCCTGTTGAGCATGCATGTTTGATAGATAACAACAAGAAGTGACGACGCACAAAGAAAAGGCACAGGAGAAAGAAGATCAAGTAGACAAAGATGAAGATAAAAGAAAGAGAGGAAAATAGGGAACATGAAGGAACAAGATCCCACAAAATCTAGGAAAACCAGTCAAGCATGAGTTGTATCTAGCTCATAATGAGTTTTCACTAACCGAGCATGAGTGGGAGCCAACTGATTATGAGTTGGAGAGAAAACATGAGAAAAAAAGAGACCTAAATAGGTAAAATAGAAGTGAAGTTGGACATAGAAAAATACAAATTCACAAGTTCAGAGAAAAAGCGACAATAGTAGAGGTAGAGAGCAGAGGAGAAACCCAAGGTCCAAAAGAATGTTGAGGAATTTTTGTGATTGTAGGATGTTCTGTGTAAGGAATCCATGAATGTTCTCATAGTGCTATATATTGAACATCTATTGTAGTGCAGAGCGCAAACACAATGCCATAAAATAATAAAGAAACAAATCTTTTGTGGACATAGCCCAAGAGGGGGTGAACCATGGTAACTCTGTGTCGAATTATGTTGTGGAATGGTTATTCATATTTGCAGTATGTTAATTCATGTTTTTATTATGTTAATTCCTTATTTTACTACATATGAATTCTTATCTTTACTGATAATGTTAAAAGATTCATGCGTAGTAACGTTAATTGTATGTTTAACTGTTAAATGGTGGGAATATAGACTGATATGCATAAAGAATTAATTAACGAGGACAAATTAACTAGGATATAGTGCATGAAAGAGTCTCATAGGTATGATAGAGCATGCCTCCCTTATTTCCCTCATCACCGCAGAATCTTGGTTCCTGCAGTCCCCATAAAGATACCTTGGGTGAGGCTTCGCTTGCTCATAGGTAATTCCGAAATGGATGGTATCTGTAGGTTTTTTTTGGAAAACTTACTTCTAACCCAGGGTCTTGAACCTATCTGCATGGATTTGCCAACACCAACTAATTTTAATCCATCGAAAGTTGAACCACTAATTTACTTTAATGCACTCACTAGTTTCTCTGCTACCCAAACCCTCAAGTTAATTGGTTACATTAAGAACTGAAAATTCATCATTCTTGTTGACTATGGAAACACCCATAATTTTATTCATCGTCACATTTCCCAAGAAGTCAATTTATATATCCATTCAATTAATAATTTCCAAATCATGATTTCCAATGGGGGTTCCATGAAGTGTGGAGGGTGTTGTGAAAATGTGCGCCTACAAATTGGTCAGTACCACCTGAAATCTCATATGTTTTCTATTGACATGGGAAATTGTGAAATTTTACTTGGTGTTGAATGATTACATACTCTTGGCCCTATCACCATGGATTTACGAAAATTAACCATGCAATTCTAGCAGGAGGGCCAACAACACCAGTTCCAAGGCATCACAACAGAGGCACCAAAGATCATCAGTTCCCATTGAATGGAAAATATCCTTAGAAAATATTGTTCTAGAATTATTTCCCAACTTCAATCCATTCAGGTGGTTGAGACACCCTCTTTCCATCCTGACCTCCAATATATCCTCTCCCAACACCAAGCTATGTTTCAAAACCCCCTAGGACTTCCCCCTTCTTGAGGTGTCCATGATCATTCCATTCCTCTCATTCTTGGCAGTCTTCCTCCAAATGTTCGCCCTTATTGTCATCCCTTCACCCAGAAGAATGAAATTGAGAATATTGTTCAAGAATTGCTAGAATTAGGTGTCATCCATCCTAGTACCAACCCCTATTCTTCTCTAGTTGTCATGGTACTAAAAAAAGAAGGTACTTAGCGCATGTGTCCTGATTTCTGTGCCCTCAAAAAACTCACCGTCAAATACAAATTTCACATTCCTTTCATTGATGACATTTTGGATGAATTAAGTGGTGATCAATATTTTACCAAACTTGATCTCCGTTATGGCTACCACCAGATTCGTATGAAAGAAGAAGACATTCCCAAGATTGCATTCCAAACTCATGATGGTCACTATGATTTCTTGGTTATTCCATTCAACCTCTATAATTCTCCCTCCACTTTTCAAAGTCTCACGAATCATGCCTTATGTCCTTTCCTCTATAATTTTGTCTTGTTTTTCTTTGATGGTATCCTCATCTATAGAAAAAATTGGCAAGCCTGTCTTTCCAATGTGGATCAAGTTCTACAACTACTATCTCACCACAAAATTTATCTTAAGCAATCTAAATTTTCTTTTGGAGCCTTTGAAGTTGATTTCCTGGGACATATTGTTGGCAAGAATGGTATCAGGGTGGATCCAAAGAAAATTGAAGCTATGCAGGATTGGTTGTGCCAAAAAAATCTTAAAAGTCTATGCGGCTTCCTAGGTTTGACGGGATATTATCACAAGTTTGTTCAAAATTATGGTAAAATTGTAGCTCCCCTCACAACTCTCCTTAAAAAAAATGCTTTCAATTTGACTCCAATAACAAACCATTCCTTCTAATAATTGAAAGAAACTGTGTGCACTACTCCTGTTCTAGCTCTCCTTGACTTCAACAAGACCTTTGTACTGGAGTGTGATGCCTCAGGGAAAGGGATTGGGGCTCTCCTCATGCAAGATAGTCAAACTTTGTCTTTCACGAACAAACAATTGTTAGAGCGCCATTTGGGACAATCCACCTATGAAAAGGAAATATTGTCTATATTCATGCAGTGTATCTCTAGTGTCCTTATCTCTTGGGGCAACGCTTCCAAATTAAAATTGATCATCAAAGCCTCAAATATTTTCTAGAAAAAAGAATTTATTCCTCGAAGCAACACAAATGTTTAACCAAGGTGTTTGGATATGATTATGAGATCATCTACAAAAAATAAAATAAAATGTGGTGGTTGATGCCCTTTCAAGGAAATATGAAGAAGACGGGTCCCTTTTTCCCTATCTTTCATTATCACATATTATCTTCAAGAGGTTCTCCAGGAATGGTTACAAGATCCCAAACTTTCAAAATTGATCCAAACACTACAACAAGATCTGCAAGCTTCTGCAGGGTACTCATGGAACCATAATGAGCTTCATTATAAAGGTCGCACATATTTAGGAAAATAGTCAAACCTTAAATCCATTTTTCTCTTTGAGTTTCATGCTTCACCTACAACTAGGCATTTTGGTTTTACCAAAACCTATGAATGGGTCAAATGATATTTTTTCTGGGACGGTATGAAACACAATTTCCACACCTTTGTGGCTGAATGTGATACTTGTCAATGCAATAAGGGAGAGACAATCAAATCTCCAGGAACACTCCAACTGCTTCCGATTCCACCTACTATTTGGACAGATATTTCTATGGACTTCATTGTTGGATTAACTAAATCATGCAATAAGTCAATCATCATGGTAGTTGTGGATTGTCTTTCCAAATATGCTCATTTTTTTGCTCTTCAACACCCAGTCACAACATCCACCATGGCTCAAATTTTTATGGATAATATCTTCAAACTCAATGGCATGCATGATTCTATTGTTTTTAACCATGATCCAACTTTCACCAACATTTTCTGGCAAGAATTATTCCGACTCTAGGGAACCCAATTGCATCTCAACATAACATATCATCCTCATACTTATGAACAAACTAAAGAAATCAATAAGTGTTTGGAAACCTATTTGAGGTGTTTTTCATCTGACAAAAAAAATCAATGGGTTCAGTGGTCACCCCTTGTTGAATGGTGGTACAACACCTCTTACCATACAACCACTCTCATGACTCCCTTTGACGCAGTCTATGGACAAAATCCACCCTCAATTCTATCATACATACCCTGGTGTCTCCAAGGTTCAACAGGTGGATCAAACTCTTATAGTCCGCATGGCCATTCTCCGTACTCTCAAAGAAAATTTGGTCATGGCTCATAATCACATGAAACAAAAAGAAGATCACGGTCATTCTGAACGTGAATTTGTCGAAGGGGACCAGGTGTTTCATCGTCTGCAACCTTATAAGAATAATTCACTCAAACCCAACACTATCAAAAACTCGCCCCCAAATTTTATGGTCCTTATCATATTCTCAAGAGAGTGGGGTCAGTGGCCTACCATTTAGAGTTACCCAGTCACTCTAAGCTCCATCCTGTTTTTCATGTTCTCTGTCTTAAGAAAGGACACACAACCAAAATATGCCACCTGGGAACCAACTACCATCATGCAACAATTTCCTCATCTCAAGCCTTCAGGACAAGGTTGTTTTTTAAGGGGGAGGGCATGTTAGGGACCTAACCTCCCTAACCCTTCACATAGGTAGAATAATAAATTTTCCATCTAATAATGACCAATATTAATAAATAAGGCCTAGGAATAAGGAGAATAAGTCAAATGTAAGAAGACCTAATAGAAGCTTCCACTTCTAGAAAGATCTTCCTCTAGATTGTCCATTTGGGTAGATAGATTTAGTATAAATAGGAGTTGAGGGCATGATAAATCTTTTTCTTGAGAATTATTGTAATAGAGCTTTGCTCTTTTAGAGGTTTCCCCCTCGAAGAGGAATGTGAACATTGCTTCCATTTCAATAAAGATATCATTTTGATGTGCTAATTCTCTATATTTTGTTGTTCCGTTGGTAATTCCTATGATATTCTTGTTTCTATTCAATATGGCATAACCAGGTGCTTAATAGAACCATATGAGACACACTGAAGAGGAAGGGTTTCAATGATTCCGGGTTCACCATAACAATGTATAATTCCTTGTGGTTGCGATAGGACAAGTATTGATATAGCTAATGTGTAATGCACAAATCTATACAAAAAATTCCGACATAAATTTAAATTCTATATACTACAATCATGAGGTGACTCTTTCAAAGGAAGTTTCCTATAATAGGAAGGTGAAAATAATGAAGATAGCAAGAGAGATTTTATAATAGGAAGGTGAAAATAATGAAGATAGCAAGAGGGAGGATTTTCCCTCTTGTAGTGTTGTTTTCATGATGAGAAAAGAAAAAAAAAACTTTAAAAATAGTTAATACTAGAAATTAAAAAAATGACAATCAATCAAAACTAAATTTCAAAATGATGTAGATTTAAATGTGCAACCCCAAGGTTTACTACTAACAAAGAAACAACAATGTTTTTGTTATAGCAAGCTAAGAAAATGTAAAGGACAAGCATAATATAAGGTAATCTCGTGACTATCCAATCTAGTTACACATAAAAAGTGAAAAGCTATAACACTTGGACTTAGGGTTTGTGCTTATAAACCCTAGTAAAACTCTAATAGAAGTTTCTAATAGAAGTTGACTTTACTCTAATAGAAATTGACTTTACTCTAGATTAAACTAAGGAAGATTGACTTCAATGAAGATAAAACTAAGGAAGAAAGGAGATAATCAAAGGACTGATTAAATTGTAACCAATAACCATTAAAGTGATGTGGAAAGGAAATCCAACCAATGATGTCAAAAACATTAATAATTAAAATGAAACAAATGATGTCAAAAACATTAATAATTAAAATAAAATGATGGAAAGGAAATCCAACCAATAATGTCAAAAACATTAATGATTAAGATTTGGCAACTTGAATGTCACTTTAGTGCGTTTTCTCTTGGGTTATAATTCAACTTTGTGAGCCAAAACAAGTATAATTAAGATTTGGCAACTTGAATGTCACCTTAGTGCGTTTTCTCTTGGGTTATAATTCAACTGTGTGAGCCAAAACAAGTATAATTCAACGGTGTGAACCAAAACAAGGGTGGCAAACGCTAGCGAAGTAAAGCTCCTCCTCTTGAAATTTTAGGTGAGAGAAAAGCGTAGCCGTAACAATCACAAAAAGTAGGACCATGAAACTAATATTTCACACCATGCATCCCAAACATGATTAATGAAAGAAGAAGTATGCATTCCATGTTGCTTTTTAGATTGATTGTATATGTTGGAGGATTTTCTTTTTGGTTTGACGTTTAGGAAGAATATCATTAACCATCTTCAAAGAAACCTGAGTCCAACAAAATGCGAATTGTTCATACTGTTGTATCCCATTTTTTCAGGAAATATCAAATGAAACTATTACCAGCCAAAATATATACAACAAAATGTTATTTGTTCATACTGGTAACCATCTTCAAAGAAATTTGAGTCCAACAAAATGTGATTTGTTCAAAGAAACCTGAGTCCAACAAAATGTGATTTGTTCATACTGTTCTATCCCATTTTTTACAGGATATGTCAAATGAAACTATTACCCACCAAAATATATACAACAAAATGTGATTTGTTCATACTGTTGTATCCCATTTTTCCAGGATATGTCAAATGAAACCATTACCAGCCAAAATATATACAACAAAATGTGATTTGTTCATACTGTTGCATTCCAGTTTTTCCAGGATAGGTCAAATAAAGCCATTACCAGCTATCCTCACGGAAACAAAACAAAACGACAAAATGTGACTTCTCAGCTTCATATTATGAACAAAGCAGGAGGATGGTCGACCTAATTTGTTCACAAGAGAAAAGAAGATGTGAATGGCAGTCAACCTGGCGGTGGTGATACTGACCTTTGTCCAATTAATAAAATTGCAGGTGGTAATTGTCTTTCACGACAAATAGTTTGTTCGATTTGATTTGTCATGGGACTTTGAATTGTGCAAACCTCCATCATGATTCTTAAAGAAAAAAGATAGTTTGAACGTTTCAACTATGGTTGTACAAGTAAATTTGAATTAATCTATCGTTTGATGAATGGTTGTCCCAATAATAAAATTGCAGGCGGTAATTGTCTTTCATGAGAAATAATTTGTTCGATCTGACATGTCGTGGGACTTTGAATTCCGCAAACCACCATCATGATTATTGAAGAAAAGTAAGACTTTGAGCTTTTCAACTACGGTGGTAGAGTTAGATTTGAATAAATCTGTTTCTTGGCGTTGTGATACATCAAACAATACATTGAATTGGAATTGGTGTATAAAATCTTTTCAGTTGAGCGATTTGACTGGTAAAGTTTAGGAAAATATATACCTTATTTTTCTGGATTTGAATTTATGATGTTTTAAAAGAAAATTCTTCAGGAAAGATATATTCTTAACCATTGAGCCCAATCAGTATATTTTGAAAAATCTGTATTCTGATTGATAATGATCTTCTATCTTTCTACACAATGTCTTTCTACACAATGGTCCTACTCTTTCTGCCCAACAGTAATATTCTTCTGTCGCACGCTTGGCGACCTTCCTTTTTCCTCTTCCGCGCTCTTAGCTTTTTCTGCGCAACAGTCCCTATTCCTCTCGCACGCTTGGTCAACATTTTGATATGTAATTGGACTGGAAGTCTTTTTATATCCATGGAAAGACAAGGAGGCAGGACATTAGTCGGTACCAGGCAACAAGATAAACTGGCATGGGTGGGCAGGAAACAACAATATTCGCCGTCATTGTCGGACATCTAAAACAAAACAAAACAGCACTCAAAAGACTTTCAGGTCACTGTAGTTGTGGGGGCCGAAAGAGCCCACATTGACGTTGAGGAATGGGATAAGGACTGGAGAGTGACGTTAAGGTGGGGCTGATATTCATCCTTTGTTATCATGATCAAAGCCAAATATCCGGTTTTGGCATTGGCCTGGACTTCATGTGCGCAGCAACCCCCTCACTGTCTTTTGTGTTGTCTCATTTTGGTTGGGATGCATATACAGATACCGACAGCACAGTACGAATTAATTTCCTCGTAATGGAGGCCAACGCAGAATTGCAATGTGGTTTACTGTCACTGTTGAATTTTGCTATTTTGCTTAAAATCTGCACCGAAAATCTCCCGATTCGAGTCCCGGCCAATGTATGAATTGGGACTAGTCCAACGGAGAATTTAATGGAGTTTTACGAGAGGTTGTATGGACCTGCAGTCTACATTCAAAACTAATGACAGCTCTCTCATGGATGGGTGGGTTCATTAACGACAAAATTTCTTGTGTTCTCCCATAAAGAACATGCACACAATTTTTTTATAACCACAAATTTCGCATCCTCTCCAATATGCCTATAAACATGTCCATCTCACATGAAAAATTATCGTAGGACTTTTTATTATGCATTTAAAGTTACAAACATAAGGAAATCAATTTCAGTAATGTTTCCTTTGGTTCTTCTTTATTGAACTTAATCACTTCTATTTAAATTAAGCCTTGTGACGTGTGTTGAATGTTACATGTAATGCTCTTTCAGAACCCCATCAAACTATTCCTAAAGATCACATATCGAACTCCCCTTGACTCCTTTGAACACAATATATGTACATTGGGCCTCTACCTTCATTCAAACAACACATCAAGTCTACTCCAAATATCACCCTATCTCATCTTTTGAAGGAGACACGCAAGCCATCAACCCTTTTCGAATGATCTACTTGATGTAATACAAAAGTAATCGAGCTATCTTAAGATGCCATTCATCAGTGCTAAAAGATAAGTTTGATAGGCCATTAGGCTTCTTTAAAAGATGCCATCGAGTGCTTTTGAAAGAAAACCGGATAGAGCATCAGTCCTCTTCGAAACATGTAGCCATTAGGCTTCTTCGAAAGTTTCCATTGACCACTTTCAAAAGATCATCCCAATAAGCCATTGGGCCTTTCCAAATGATGTCATCAAGCACTTTTGAAAGATCACCCCAATAGGCCTTTGAGCCTCTTCAAAAGATGGCATCATGAACTTTCGAAAGATTGGCCTAATCGATAGTCAAGCCTCTTCAAAAGTATTGGCACATAGTGAGCACACCTAGGGTTCAACATGAATTCACCAACAAAACCCTCAGATATCGGCCCTTTCGAAAGTTCATGATGCCACCCGAGGTATCTATGAGCACTGTAGGAACCATGTTTCTGCGGTGATGAAGGGATGAGAGGCAGTCCTCATAACCATTATACTTAACATTTGTTCATTATACCTTATATAAGGTGCAGATAAACATAATAACATGTAACATACTCATATCCATAGAACATATATCATATGTGGAATAAACAGAATAATCACAACAAAACACATAAACACCATGATTTAACGTGGTTCACCCAAGATGGGCTACGTCCACAATGATCGACTTCTTATTATATTATTCAAAACATCCATTACAAAATATGTGCATTGCGCTCATACATTATGCCCTTGTCATTCTCATATCCCTCTATCTCTCTATGATTCTCTTCACTCTTACTATATGAGATAGATAGAGGGAAATCTCAGCCATGCAGCTGAAGAAATGTTACCAGAAAGGCTATCAATTATTTGCAGCTCGTGTGGAAGAAGCATCCCGAGATGAAGTCTCGAATCTGGAAGACCACAAGGTACTCAAAGACTTCAAGGACATATTTCAGGAGGTACCT
>CBVK0100581603.1:0-11572 GCA_900067695.1 Picea abies
CCCTCAACAAACTCACCATCAAAGACAAATTTTTCATTCCTGTCATTGATGACCTCTTGGATGAATTGAGTGGTGTCCAGTTCTTTACTAAAATTGATCTTCACTCTGGCTACCACCAGATACATATGAATGAGGAAGAAATTCCTAATACTGCATTTCGAACTCATGAGGGGCACTGTGAGTTTTTGATCATGCCCTTTGACTTATGTAATGCTGCCTCCATTTTACAAAGGCTCATGAATCATGTCTTTCATCCTTTTCTCCATCCTTTTGTCTTAGTTTTCTTAGATGATATCCTCATCTATAGTAAATCCTGGACAACCCATCTTGCTCATGTGGATCGAGTTCTAAATCTACTCTCTCAACACCAAATTTTCCTCAAACAATATAAATGTGCTTTTGGAGCCTTAGAAGTCAAGTACTTGGGTCATATTGTTGGAAATTCATGTGTTAGGGTGGATCCTTAAAAGATTGAAGCTATGCAGGACTGGTCTCGCCCAAAGAATCTCAAAATCTTGCGTGGATTTCTGGGTTTAACAAGCTATTATCACAAGTTTTTTAAGAATTATGGAAAAATTATGACACCTTTCACTGCTCTCCTTAAAAATAATTCTTTCAATTGGAATCCCACAGTTGATCACACCTTTCAAACCTTGAAAGAGGCCATGTGCACTACTCCAGTCCTCACCCTTCATGATTTCACACAGACCTTTTTCATGGAATATGATGTTTCCGGGAGAGGAATTGGAGCAGTCCTTATGCAAGATGGTCTACCTTTGGCCTTTACCAACAAACAACTATCAAAGTGACATATGGTCAAATCAATCTATGAAAAGAAAATGTTGGCTATTTTTCATGCAATGGATCTTTGGCGCCCTTATTTATTGGGGAAATGCTTCCAAATTAATACAAATCATCAAAGTCTAAAGTATTTTATGGAACAACGCCCTTCCTCCCCGAAGCAACAAAAGTGGGTGACTAATCTCTTTGGATATGATTATGAGATAATTTACAAGAAAGGAATAGACAATGTGATTGCTTATTCACTTTCAAGAAAATATGAAGATAAAGGGTCCCTTTTTTCCCTCTCATTCATTGTACCAGATTAGCTCCAAGATGTTTTGTTGAAGGAAAATCTCCCCGCGGACAGGTAGATCTCCTCTTGAGAGCTAGACTCTTAACTCTTAAGACAGAAGACACTTATCATGGACACTGAATTCCTTTTAGATCTATATAAACTGATGTATGAGGAGGAAGGAGGCGGACAGGTAGATCTCCTCTTGAGAGCTAGACTCTTAACTCTTAAGACAGAAGACACTTATCATGGACACTGAATTCCTTTTAGATCTATATAAACTGATGTATGAGGAGGAAGGAGAAAAGAAGTACCTTTTACCGACGTTTGTCCCTGCACGCTCTGAGTTGAGCTCCAATCTTTTGCTCCTCGATAAGCCCTGTAGACAAACAATAGTACAACCACTTCCTACTCTACTGACATTAGCTTGAAAATAGACCTATCTATTAGAGACAAGTTCATGTGAGATCAAACACAAACTAGAAAGAAACAGGCCAAGCGTGTTATATTAATGAGAACAATGATGGAAGTAACTTACAACCGTAGATGCTAGTGCAAAAACTTCGTCAAATCCCTTTTTGTCTAACCCTTGCTCAAAAGATCCACGATCTGGATGAGAGAAACTTCACTGATTACTCTCCTCCAGTTCACTGAGTGTTTCCTGTGAGATCATAGGTTTCATGCTTCTAATTCTTCCCCCTTTCCACCATGATAGAGCCTGTTTATATAGGTTTAGAGAGGCCTAACCTCTTGAGGTATCTTTAGGGTAAGTTGAGTATTTTCCTCCTTGATTTAGGGATCTTCCCTAAGATCATGGCTGAACCAGGAATTCGAATTCAACTACCTTCCAATATTGAAATATCTTCCCCTTATTCTTCTCAACAGACCAACTCCTGCCCATAATAGGCAGCGCTCCCTCAAAAGGGCCATCAGAGCGTTGTAGCGCTCCCTAGTAGGATTTAGGAGGGCGCCAACGCTCTTAAAATCAATAGCGCTCCTCTTGAAGAGATGTTTAGTGCTATAGTGCTCCCTAACAGTTTATAGGGAAGTGCCAACGCTCCTAAGAGAGATATAGGGGAGCGCTCTCTTCTAAAAACCTAGATTCAATGATTCTTTTAGGTGGCGAGAGGCACTTAACTTCGGTTAACGATTCCTCTTCCTTCAAACCAAGTGTTTGAGGCATTTTGAGTGTCTTCTTAGTGTCATCATAAGTATGACATAGGCATCATGGCAGTATTCTTTTCTTGACACTTGTGACACTTGTGAGCAACATGCGACACTTATCAAAGCGAGTAATGTTGATGTGTAACAGATTGCCCCCCAAAGTATGAAGTTAGAAGATGAGAACTGATAACTGAAATGCTTTGTAGACTTTCAAGCAAGGGTATAGATGCAGAGAACCTGATAGAAGCTACACACAAACATCCAACAAATATTATGACATGTTTCAAAACCCAAGGCAGGCATACCTATGCTTGGGTGATCAATACTTGCAAGATATGGCCACCATAAAATACACTGCAGATCCATAATTGTATTGATAAAAAGGTATAGCCACCGAGGATACAGTGTGGATCTATACTCTGATGACTTGAACTGATCGTAGCCATGAAGAAAACACAGTGGATCTATGAGATGACAAGAAATAGCCATGACCAATGCAAGGTGGATCTATGTGACAATATATGTGCCATTGTTCAAGAGAAACTCCTTCGCAACCTGGGCAAAGTACATATCAAAGTGATCAATCAACCCAGGGTCTTCTTACCGATCCCAATGTAGTACGAATCTAACCATGTGAATATATGTCCCGATGTCGAACATGGTAGAAACCACTTGATTACTGGTCAATGATGAAAACCGTTAACAAGCGCGAGGGAGATCACCATTAATGTCAATGATTCCCAAGGTACCCTAGTACATTCCAATGAATGTGAATGGATGAGATGGAGCCGAACATCCATGGAATCATTCGATCAGAGGTCAATGATGTAAACCTACCGTTGGACGTGAGGAGGCCCGCCATTGAGGCATGCAGGTCCCAAAGTACTAACTGGTTTCTAAGTCTAATTCCTGGATAATGCATTGAAGTCGACAGGAATAGGCTCATCGAAGGAGGGCCTTGATGTATTCCCCCATCAATGACACAAAATAGACATGGAGATGTAATTGGTAGATCAAATGAACATGGAATAACATGGGTATTGAGAAAAGATGTTTGTGATGGTTGACTCTCAAGGTGGATACTTCCCTTGATCATTGAGGAACAACAGTGGAAACATGACATGGACCAAAACTTGAGGATGCAGTGGATGCTGTGACTTTTGTCAGGTGACCCAAAGGAGTGAAAGAAAATCAAATAATTGGCTCAGTGCAAAGGTTCAATGGATTATAATGAGTGCAAAAGACAAAGTGCCGTGTTCAAGGGCGACTCTAAGAATTACTTGGTGATGTTCTCAAGAGACTGCTTGGATTGCTTCTTTCAAATTTTCCCCCGTCCAGATAGACGAGTACCTCTTTTTAATTTAGAGAGATCGAGGAGGGTAACACATGCTCAATATAAATCACCTTTGGTAAGTTCCTCTTCCTTTGTTTAACGAACTGGAAGACGTAAGGGTTCGTTCCCGTATGTGCTTGTCAATGTTTGTTTTAGCGAGTCAAAAGACAAAAAAATCGAAGGTTTTTCATGATTATAGAGTCTGGAAAAAACACTTAAAAGAGAAATCTCTCAGTTCCTTTTTCGTACAGTTAGTCTCACGAGGCCGAAAAAGAGATAAACTACCACTCGAAAGATGCCCTTTCAAACCTTTTAACGAGTGTGAAAGGAAGCAAGATCACTCGACGATCTTTTCATGTTTAGAGAGTCTGAAAAGAGTTTAAAGGAGACTCCAGGGGGTTCCTTTTTTGTGTATCCATACGGGTCCGAAAAAAGAGATAAAAGTCTACTTGGTGCGTTCTTATATTCTCGAGCTTGAGAACAAACTAAGACTATGCTCGTGGATGTGACAAGGTAAACAAACGATCAAAACTGCTTTGAAACCTGTAGTGTCAAAACTGCAATCCAGAGGTTTAGTGAAGCCATTATATTGTCAAAGAAACCCACAAATAACTATACCTTATAAAAAATGGAAATTTATAAATAATAATACAAGAAAAATCTTCATTTACCATTTCATTTGCATAAGGATTTGTAGCAGTGGAGATTCTTATTTTGAAGGTGGATCTTGTTTTGCTTGATACCGGAGCTACGGTTGACCATTTCTCTCGCCGTTTGGAACAGGTAGATCTTCATTTCCTCCTCTTTCAATTACATGGTTCAAAATTTGTTTTCACAACAATATTTAAATAATAAAATGAAGCCCCAGGTCGTCCAACAAAAAGACCAAATCGACCTCTATTCAAAACGATGGGAAAAATACATTTGTTTATAAAAACGCTTTTAGAGGGTGGTAGCATGGATGCCAACGTCTTGATACTTGAATAGATAAGTCGTTTTTGTTAAGGAATCCATAAGAAACTCAAAAATATGCCCACGCAGCCATTATGAAAATCATTTTAATTTAAAACGTTTTACTGATGCGTAGTGATTATTGAGTAATAAAAAAGAGGGTGTGGTCCTTTTTGAACAGTATGGGTGATAGATTTCAAGTTTTTAAATTACTTAAGAAATTGCCGAAAAATTGAATAATGAAATTCTTTGTTTTTTTTTTGTTTGTAGGTGATTTCGGCAACGACGATGATTGAGTGGAAGGAGCGGGAGCATGAGCTCGATGATTTGGCTGCTTTGTGGAGTCCTCGCACGTGGGCCGCGTTGAGAGATTATGGCCTTCTGAAATTCTTCAAGCTACAAAAGATGAAGAAATAGATCCTTCTGCCTGAACACATAATCAGCTTGTGGGATGTCACAGAGCAGGGGTTTTGGGTCGAAACACAGATTCTCACCATCGAGTTGGAATATGTGTATTTCTTGACTGGACTCTCGAAAATATGGGCTCCTATATCTTTTTCTAGATAGAGGGCGCTTCCTGAGAAAGTGGGTGTGTACTTGGCACGTCATTGTGTCCCAGGAGCAAGACTAGTGGGGGGTAGAATCCCCATCAAGGATATCAGAGAGTTACCCCTTCGGTCTATTTTTTTCACCATCACGATTGTGATGGGAAGCAATAGCACGTATCTGGCATCGAGATCATAGATATCTTATGGCGTACAGTGTTTGGAACCAACACTGTTTAACTGGAGTGCAGGGTTTCTTCGGAATGTGAAGGAACAAGTTTCAAGGTGTAGGATGGGGTAGAAACAGTTTGGATACGGTTCTTTCTTGGTCTCATTCTTCTTAGAGCACATCCCCCAGATGCAGCCTCAGATTGCATTGGCAGTACGACCAGTGGGAGAACCACGGATGGAACGATGGACTAGTCTATCTCCGAGACTAGTGTCCGAGTCAGAGTTCTGTTTCACCGGTGACTTCTTCGCTTGGATGAGATGCCAATATCTTTGGATAGAAGACTTCCCATATGTTGAGATGGACTTTCGTGGGAGAATGGATTTAATTCTACCAGCGGGGGAAGATTGGGAAGCATCAGGTGAGAGACTAAACGACACCTTGTCTAGTGTTTTTTGTTTTAAGTTTTTTAACATATGTATATTTTTTGGGTACGCAGAAGAGTTTTTAATGGATGTATTGTTTTCAACATGCAGACAAGGGAGCAGTACGTCCAGATGAGATACCAGTACCATGACGTCGCGGGGGTGCTCAGGTTGCAGTAGATTTAGGGGCACCAGTGATAGGTCTCTCGGAGGTTGAAATAAACCTTCAAGGCCTTACGATGGGCATTTATCCTCTATGGAGGAGAGAAGTGCCTTTACATCTACAGAGACACACTATGGGGGTGCCTGAGAATGTTAATTCTCTACTGAGATGAGTAGTGTGCACAGTGATATGTTAGTCTCAGCATAATGCAGTGCAGAGAGATTAGAGTCTCTCTGGGGATTGTATATTTTGTATGGCTTGTCGGACGATGTTGTATGGGTGTGAAGACTCAAAATTTTTCTCTTCCAAATACATTTTTGATGTAATCAAAACATTTTCAGTCACGCTATGTATATATATACAGTCCTGAGTTTTTACAGTGCCAAAATATTTGTACATGATGTCTTTAATGTGATGTGTTTTAATTTACATGTGATGTACAATTTGTTTTCCTTCATGAAACCTTATCTATGGGCGAGATACCGATCCATGATGTAATTAGAAAACGAATCCGAAACATTGTTGAGTTCTCTTGGAATATGTCTATATTTGATGTAATCAAATATTCGTTCAAGACGACGAACTTGTAGGTGGAGACGTAGCAGGATAGGATTACAAATAGCGTAGATACGATTGAGTTGATATACCATGAGTTGGGAGTCTAGGTTAACAATGATACGAGAGATACCTAGGGAGGAGGCTTGGGTCAAAAATCCGATGACAACATGATATTCTGCCATGTTATTAGTCACTGGTCCTAAGCAAATACCCCCTGAACTCACCAACTCGTCAGATTGGTAAATGACCCATGCTGCCGAAACAATGTTCCAGGTGTGTCGACTAGCGCCATCCACAAACCCGACAAAGATAGGAAAGGAAGACATCATCTGCGCATGAAAACACAAGGCACGGTTATGAGTGGCAAAGGTAAAGACTCAAGCACGCGAAAGAAACAAACACACCAAACTAAAATACAATAATGTACAACGTACACATGCTAGGTGATCTAGGTATAGTACTTTTTAAGGTAAGGCCCGTTCCGGGGCTCTCCTAGGGAAATTCCATCATAATCGACTAACTCGTAGGCACCTCTGTGCAGAACATGTTTCACAATGTAAGGGCCATGACACAAAGGTTCTAACTTATCTGTCCCTAGTTTGTCATGAGCCTGGTCATAGACGAGGACTAAGTCTCCTTCTGCAAAAGTCCAAGGATGGACAGATTTGTCGTATTGATTTTTTATCCGTTTCTATTGTGCCTTGTTAACGAGAGTGGCATCACAATGCGTTTCGTACAGTTTGGTCAGATATAAGAAACATTCTTCTTTGGCAGAAGTATGGGGTAGGAGTTCTACTTTAAGTTTCAGAGATGGAATCTCACACTCGATTGGTAAAATGACTTCGATGCCATACACTAACTGGAAAGGAGTGAACCCAGTTGCGGTTTTCACGGAAGTACGGTAAGCCCAGAGAGTGGAGAAAAGTTGTAGATGCTAGGATGTCTTATTTTCCCCTACCATGCATTGAATCATGGTTTTGAGGACCTTGTTGATGGCTTCAACTTGTCCGTTGGCTTGAGGATAGTATGGGGATGAGTTTTCATGGCGAAAACCCAACTTGGCATGCAATTCACTCATCATTTGGTTCTTAAAGTGTGAACTGTGATCGGTGACAATAACGCATGGTACACCAAAATGAGTTATGATGTGGTTAAAAAAAAAAAGAGCTGCGGTACGACCATCATTCAGAAAGGTAGGCATAGCCTCAGCCCATTTGGTAAAGTAGTCGACGACAACGATTATATAACCGTGCCCCCCGGCTGAGGTAGGCTTACATTGCATAAAATCGATACCCCACTTGGAAAAGGGGCCGATGGCGATGACGGGGTGCAATGTAGTAGGGTGGGTGTGTGCCTTGTTGTTAAAAACTTGGTAGGGTGGGCATTTTTTGACTGCCTCAGTACAATCTTTGAAAATTGAGGGCCAAAAATAGCCGACACATAGAATCTTCTAGGCTGTAGCCATCCCAGAAAGGTGACTGCCACAGGCTCCAAGGTGATAGTCATTCAGAACACGTTCAACCTCTGCATGAATCAAGCATCGTCGAAGGATAGTATCAATACCACGACGATACAAGGTGTCGCCAATGATAAGATAACGATGAGAATGGTGGCGAATACGTCGACGCTCTTCACGGGAAGTGTTAGGCTGAAAGTGTTGGGTTTGGAGATAAAGGAGGATGTCTCCATACCAAGGATCAGAGGTGCTGATGAGGAAAATAGTTTCGTTAGGGAGAGAATCTCTAGGTTCGATATCTTCATCAACATGGGGGAGATCGCAGATAAGCTCCGCAAACACCAGAGACTTTTTGGCTTTGGACTTCACAAATTCAAGATCGAATTCCTGAAGGATGATGATCCATTTAGAGTATTTTCCCTCGAGCACTTGACGTGTCAAGATGTGGTACATGGGGTTTGAGTTCACAATCACAATGGTGGTGTGTAGTAGGATGTAATGGCGAAATCTCTAGACAGTGATGACGGCTGCCAGAGCCAATTTTTCTACATGTGAATATCGGAGTTCGGGTCCAGACAGACTCTTGCTCAGGTAATAGATCACATGTTCCTCACCGTTGGGGTCCTCCTGAACTAATACCATTTCAATAGTGGAAGTGGAGGCGGCTAAGTAAAGGATGTAGTCCTTTGTATACTTTGGAGGGTGCAACAAAGGTGCGTGAGTCAAGGCATGCTTGAGAGCATTAAATGATCGTTGAGTGATGTCATCCTAGATGAAAGGGGTGTTTTTTTGCAACAATCACATGAATCCTTTAGTTATCTCAGCGTAGTTACAAATCAAACGACGAAGGGAGTTTTCTTTTCCTTGCAAACTCTGGAGTTGGGTCAAACTAGTAGGTGGGGGTAAGGCCAAAATAGCCTTAATATTTAAGGGATCCACCTGAATTCCATCTTTAGAGACAACAAAAATGAGGAGTCAACCGGATTCAACAACAAAAAGACACTTATGTGGGTTCAAGCAGATACGGTAAAATTGACATCGAAGAAAAATAGCCCAGAAGTGATCAATGTGATCTAATCGATTGGATGAGTGGGCAGGTAAGTCGTCGAGGTAAGGTTTTGCAATATGATTGATATCGTGGAAAGCGTATGACATGGCCTGCTGGAAAGTAGCACCAGCATTTTTGAGACCAAAAGGTAGCTTTCGATAGGCGAAAGTTCCCCATGGGCAGATAAAGGCTGTCTTATGTTGATCAATAGGTAAAATTTCAATCTGGTTATACCTAGAGAAACCATCCATGAAAGAGAAGATTACGCTCCCAGTGCAATTATCAATGATCTGGTTGATGAAGGGCGTAGGGTAGTTGTCCTTTGGACAAGCCTTATTGAGATCCCAATAATCAACACAGACACAAATGGTCTCCTATTTCTTGGTAACCAGAACAAGGTTGGAGACCCATTCTGTCAAAGTGACAGGGTAGATAAAGCCAGATTTTAAAAGTTTCTCAACTTCTACCTTTATGACTGCAATTTTCTTGGGATGAACCAGACGAAGTTTTTTTCGAACAGGTTTCGCACCTGGGTAAGTCTTGATTTCATGCACGACGATCGATGGGTCGATTCCTGGAATTTCTTCGTAGCTCCAAGTGAAGACATCAAAAAATTATTTAAACAGAGTGGTGTAGGATACCACTTCTTCGGGTGTGAAATTAGCACCAAGGTTAATGTTTTCCACAATGCCTTCTTTGATCAAAATATCAATAACGATCATAGTAGAGATATTACCCATATTCCCCTCAGAAAGAGTATCTTGTGTGAGGAAGGGAGATTATGGAGAATTGGTAACATCAGGAAGGAAGATAGAGTGTATGTCTTTGTGAATTTATTCTAGAGGTGGAAGAAAAGAGGATCGGTGATGGTTATCATCCCAAGGTACATCGTCAATACTAAGCATTTCCATTATAGATTCGTCGGAAGGAAAAATATGGGAAATGTAATCGATTGCGGACGATAGGGAATCCAACCATGATGACATTGAGTAGGCATCGGGTGCCAATAGATGGGGGTTGTCCAGGGAGGGAGAGGCATATTGAATAGCCACGTATGCGGACTCAGCTGAGCTAAGTGGCATGGTGTCACCGAGCACATCAAATTCCATAGGACTAGGTACAATCCAAGGGTCAGATGATTCCAAAGATTGATAAGCCATAGTTGAAATCATATTTATGGTGGCAATATGATGTGTGGTGGGTGGAAGTGGTGTAGGGAAAGTACCCATAAGGCTATAATATTTCAACAAGCCAACACCAACGCTTTCATATGTAACTTTGTGGTCTCCCAAAAAAGGAATGTAGTTGGTAACGGGGGGGCACGAGCGTCGGGCGTACATAAATCTAGTTGGTTGATAGTGACAATTTTTCCTTGATGGGGAAATTGTACACATCGAAACACCGATGAGGCGACGACAGTCATAGCGTAGAACCAACTTCTTTCGAGTAGTAGGTTGTAATTGAGGGGGGCATCGACCACCTCAACATCAACAGTAACAGTTTTGCCACCCAACTGAATGGCTAAGGATTGCAAAAGTCTGTGAGGATGAAAACCGTGCCCATCGAAAATGCGTAACATCATAAGGGATTTGTTAAGGGTGGGTGATTTAAAGCCTTTCCAACAAGCTAAAGACATGACACAAGTAGAGGCTCCCTCATCCAAGATAATTCGGTGGATTTGTTGATTGTGAACAACAACATCGATTTGAAAAGCTAGTTGGTGGGCTAGTTGAGGTTGATGATCATCCAGATTAAACATGAGGTTATTAGATGACTCAGGATCGAAAGCATCGATGGCAGCCAAGAGTGTTCTATGTTGACTAGGACAGTGTTGTAGAACTTCCAAAGCAGACATAACACACGGTGCTTGAGCCAAATCTTCAACGATGTCGTAGTTTTGGGCAGCCCGTGAACTAGGATTAAAGGTAGATTTTCGGATAGTGCTCTTAGGAGGGCGTAAGATGGAGTCAAACAAAGGTTTCTTAATTTGGAGTGGTCTGGACGGAGGGATAGCAGACAGAGGACTAATGGAAGATGGTGATGGGTCAGGTAAGGAACCGTTAGTGGGCTTCGACTTATCAGGTTTAATCGGTGTGTCATATGTCATAGTGCAAGTGGTCAGATTAATCCCATTAAACATGTAAATGTGGGCACTTGTTGAGGCCTCATCATGGGATTGGTTGGAACTACCCCCTGGAGTGGGGGTTTGAGCAACCAAAGATTGCTGCTGTAGAAAAAGCTGGGTAAGCATAGCGGGTTGTGAATTTCCCTTAAAGAGCTTGGCCAATTCATCGTGATGTGAATAGTCTCGGGTGTAGTGATTGTCACCACAAATGAGACATGGGAATTTCGGTTTTTGTTGTGGTTGTTTTTCGGCAGCAGGGGTTTGAGGTTGATTTTTTGGTTGTTCATTGTTGATGTTTTTCTTCGGTTTATTTATTTCTTTCTTCTTGCCTCCAGATTGTTGTGAAGGGGTCGATTGGACCATATTCACTTCAGAGACCTGAGTTTGAGGGGAGGTAGAAGAGGGTGTGGTCAAACTGGGAGCAGATGTCGAAACGGACCGCTGGGTTGTTCCAGTCAACTAGGAAGTTGTTAAGAAACAAACATCAATATAGCATATAAAAACTTCAGCAAAAGTACTCAACGCCGTGAAAAAGAGATAATTTCAGATAATAAGCCTCT
>CBVK0100581604.1:0-11571 GCA_900067695.1 Picea abies
TTTTTTTTTTTGCTTCTGTTGTATTAGTTTTCTTAAAAGCTTCAACATAGTTCATGAATGTGTCACCCACAGAGGGCTTGAGGTCATGTCCCTCTTTAATATTGTGCATATCGCAGACGTCAGATTTGAGAATCTGCTCGGATATGGGAATTTTAATACGTGCTGCTAGTTGCTATTCAGCGTACATATTCAAAAAGATTGGCATTAATAAGCAAAAATATCGAGAACATCTGTCATTAAAACAAATCAACACAAAATCTACGGAAGATCATCCAACATTGCTTTTAAATACTTATTGCCATTTCTCTCTATCATCAAAGAGTTGTGCTTTAGGGTGCCTTCGTTCTAATGTTCCTGGTCATGGACATGTAAGACAACTTAGAGATGTGATTGAGGGGCAGATTAAAGAAGAGAGACTAGTTTTATGTGATGTGAGATTTGAGTGAAAAAAAAACTTTGTTATACAAGAGAAACTGAGAGAGGAGGAAAAAAAAATAACAACAAGTATGTTGTGGTTGGTGTTCTCCCTGTGTTTGATGCTTTTGTTGGTTGAAAAGGATGACTGCAGATTTGTTTGTTGAACTTCTTTGTTTTCTTGTTGGGACTTGTAATGGATTTTGAAGTCACGTGAAAAATAGTTCTTTGTTTAAGGATATAGATTCTTCCAACAACACAAATTTGGCAGGTATATCGAATTGTATAGATCCCACAAGAATTTGTCTTTTTCAGGCACGGTGCATCTACAGTGGCTTGCAAAATGGCCTATCATGTTTGTAAATGATGCAAAATATCACTACAAAAGTTTTTGTTTCAAAGTTTGATGAGCTACATGTGGGTCTGGTAGCCAACTTGACAGAAATCCATGTTCTTTGTCAAAGTTTGTTCGGTTTCCTCTGGATGTAGTTGTAGACTCCACATATTTGGCTTCATCTCCAAACATTCCAAACCTTTCTATGGGCTGCCATATTTCCACCGCTATGATGAAATATATATTCTAATTCCATCTGCAACATTTGATACACTTTCCAAACCTGTGTTGGTGCCTTTTTCAACATTTGATGCAGCTAGCACACCTTTGCTGACCGAACAAGTTATGTGCCTCAACAGATTTCCATTTTGCATCTGGGTTGGACATTTCTTCCAATTTACTGTAATAAAACAAAGAAGTTCAACATACAAATCTTTAGGCAGGCTTTTCAACCAAACAGATGATCGAATGTAGGGAGAATACCAATTACTACATACTTGAATTTTTTTCTAAGTTGTGTCCGATGTCAAGGGCCAAGAACATTGCAAGGATAGCATCTTAAACCCCAACTTTTTGACGACAGATGGAAATTAATACTTGACAAAGAATGGAATGTTGAACAAGCATCCATTGCAAGCAAGCCATATCTGGAAGAGACAAGGTATTCAAAAATCTAGGATAGATGTAGTTGGTAGCACCGATTAAGTACAAAACCAAAAATTGATATTCAACTCGTTTTTTACGAATAAAGAGTTTGAATGTCAAGAAAACTGTCAAGAAGCTTCATGAATGTACATATTGTTTTTTGGTCAGCGACAGGCGAAATCAAAATCGTTGTTGCAAATAGCCTCAACTGTATTTTGTAACCCATCTTATTTGAATATAGAATAATTTCGGTTTATTTTTTAATAGTATTTTCCAATTTCTGGTGTTTGTTTTAATTGTATATTGTACCTTCTTCCTGTGCGTTATTAAACATGAATGACAATGTTTTCTTTCTACTGCCCACTACTTCAATGTAAATAAATCTTGGTCTATTCTTTCTTTACATTTTACATTTGAGCATAATTTTTCATAAGCCATACTTATGTAGCACTAGCCCTGTATTTAAAGAAAGAAATTGGAGGACCCTTCCTGCTTCCATTCTTCAGGTTCTGTAAATAGAATGAATTAATGAGTTACAACAAGACGGCTCAAGTGTTGACACAATGTTCTTGTTCAGTATGTTGGATATATTGTAGCTTCTTCTATTTCATAATATCCTTGCATATATACTAATATCAGTACTATTGGAATAAATACAAAAAACTTCCTCTTTGGCAAAGCCTAGGCAATTATGTGTGTGTTTGCGATATTAAAAAACTATGTTCCATGTTCTGTCATATACATATTGCAGCCAAAGAACTTCCATAGTCTACAATTTATGCTTTAACTGCTCGTAACTGACGAGGCATTCAAAAAACTTAGCATTAATAAAGGAACGGATGAAGCTATCTTGATTACTTAAATCACACCAAATTTTTCGTTGCATTTAATTTAATTTAATTTAATTTAGATATTGATGTTTATGTAGAGCCGACATTTTCTCATGTCATTGCAAGGAATACAAGATGAATAGATGATAAGGAGTTTATCTCATTCAGACCACAATGCAAATTCATGTTTGTTGTTGCGATATGTACATCTTGCAGTCAAAATTTTCGTGGTTTGAACGAAATTTGCAAACCAAAGAGCATCCTGCAAATTGGGAGACCATTTGCATTTGAAACAGAAACAATCCATTAATATATATTAGTATGAATACTATCCAGATAAATAAGAAAACTCTCTCCATTGATAGATAATAGTATGAATACTATTGAAATACATATCAAACCTTTCTCTTGGCCAATACTTAGTCAATTATCTGGCCACCAGGCCCCGGGTTGGCGGTACCCAACATCTATGTCCCCTGTTCCATCATATACATCTTGAAGCCAAAGAACTTCAGTGATTTGCAGTTTATGCTTTTACTAGTGAGAACCCAACAGGGGTTCGAAAATATTGCCATTAATAAATGGGAAAAAAAGGTTTTTTCGACTGTCAAAAACTTATCCCTTTTCCCCTTTTTCTTTTCCCATCCAGTATGGATTTTTGGTTTTATACTTAGTCGTCTTTCTATGATGGTCAGTTGCAGGGTTCGCGAGCTGACATATCTTCATCTCCATTTGTATCTTCGCATGACAAATTCGACTGAAAGTTGTACCTTTCCATACCTAGGCAATTTTAGGGCCACGGTTACTGGATCGGTGCATATGAACTGGCCTTTTGTTATTCTCACTCGTTATCTCTTTTTGGATATATGCTTACTTCCCTTTCTATGATATTCTCTTCCAAAATTGGCAAGCTGACATGTCTTCATCTCCATCTATATCCTCACACGACGGATCCGACCAAACGTTATTCCTCTCCATACTTAGCCAATTTTATGGCCGCCGATGCGAGGCTGGCACTTGCGAACCCACGTGCTTGTCATTCTGCTATATACATCTTGCACTCAAAACATCCCTGGTCTACAATTCCACCGTGGATTCCTCATATACATTAACTTTGTTCAAAGTATCTGTTGTTGCTTTCCATCCTCATATACATCAACAATGCTCTTACTAGTGACAAGTGGACATTGGCACGAAAGATACTTCCATGATTTGCAATTTATGCCTTAACTGGTGAAAACTTAGCAGGGCTTCAAAATTCCATATCTAGCAACATTTTGAATTGTGTGTTCTCGGACGAGTGGGCTGAAAATCGGGCCTCCATTGTTTTGTGCCCTACAAATAGCACCTAGAATTCCGCGATATACAAATTGACAAGATGACTTGCGTTTTGGATGATTCAACATTTCACTTCTATTGTTCCATGTCCTCCAAACAACGCTCCCTGTTCCGCAATATAAAATTTGACACATGAAATGCAGGGCTGGTGGGGTGGAGATTGCCATTGCTTATGGATGCCAATTCCTATGAAGTATCTAATAGTACCTAGAAAATTATTTTCAATACTAAATTAGCTCTTAGTAGTAACAATTGGACAGAGAGGTATGAAACAGTTGATATTGCACCTTCCACAATATAGAAATTGACTACCGTATTCCAACACCATCCGCTCTTCTGTGTTACAGATTATGCATTCAAATGTTCAGAGCTATACAATTTGAACGTTGGGGCCTTGTGCCTGCTGCAGACACCTTCTTATCCTCTTTTTGATCCTTCTGTTGTGGGGTTCAAGAAATGTGTAACTCCTGCGTTGCCGGGTTGACATATCTTTATCTCCATCTATATAATCACACGACGAATTCGACCGATCATTGTTTCTTTCCATACTTGGCCAATTTTATGTGCACGATTGATGGGTTGGTGCTAATTTCATCTCCAATTGGACCTCCCACTGTTCTTTTTCATACAAAGTGAATTTTATGCCCACGGTTTCCCAGTTGGCGTCAAAATTTCTGTGATCTACAATTCCACTGCGAACTACTCTATTATTTTTCTCTTTTTTTATTCCCATGTATTATGAAACTATAAAGTATGGACATGATATCTAATAGAGCATGTATGGAATTGGTATTCCATACCCAGCGACATTTTGGATCGCGGGTTCTTGGGCGGGTGCGTTCAAAATTGGGGCCTCCATTGTTGCGTGTCTTACAAATAGCAGCCATAATTCTGCGATATACAAATTGACAAGCGGTCCTGCGGACTCACTCACTAAACATTGGAATTATATTGTTCTCTTTCCTCCAAACAACGCTTCCAATTCCGCGATATACAAATTGACACACGGAATTCCGTGATATACATATTGCACTCAATACGGCGGACTCGTTGGTCCTTTTTCCCTTTTCTTCTTCCCTTGTATTATCGCTTTTTGGTTATATACTTAGTCGCCTTTCTATGATCGCGGGTTCCAGCATTGCCATATCTTTATCTCCATCTATATAATCACACGACGAATCCGACCGATCGTTGTTGCTTCCATATTTGGCCAATTTTATGTGCACGGTTGACGGGTTGGCGCCAATTTCATCTCCAATTGGACCACCATTGTTCCTTTTCATACGTAGTGAATTTTATGCCCACAGTTTCCCAGTTGGTGCAATTGAACTCTGTTCTTTTTTGTTCTATTATATACATCTTCCACTCAAAATTTCCATGATCTACAATTCCACTGTGAACTATTCTGTTCTTTTTCCCTTTTTTTCTCCCCATGTATTATGTGACTATAAAGTATGGACATGATATCTAATAGAGCATGTATGGAATCGGTATTCCATACCCAGTGACATTTTGGATCGCGGGTTCTCAGGCGGGTGCGTTGAAAATTGGGGCCTCCATTGTTGTGTATCTTACAAATAGCAGCCAGAATTTCACGATATACAAATTGACAAGCGGACCTGCGGACTGGCTGATTGAACATTACACTTTTATTGTTCAGTGTGCTCTAAACAACACTTCCAGTTCCATGATATACAAATTGACATACAGGATTCCGTGATATACATATTTCACACAATACCACAGACTCATTGGTCCTTTTTCCCTTTTCTTCTTCCCTTGTATTATCCCTTTGTGGTTATATACTTAGTCGCCTTTCTATTATCGCGGGTTCCAGCATTGGCAGGTTGACATATCTTTATATCCATATATATAATCACATGATGAATCCAACCGACCACTATTGCTTTCCATACTTGGCCAATTTTATGCCCATGGTTGGCGGGTTCGCGGTTTCGAACTCTGCTTCTTGTTGCATCCTCCACATCTTGCACTCAAAATTTTTGTGATCTACAATTCTAGTGCGGGCTCGTCGACCTCGCAAGATTCAATCTACCATGGCTCACAAATGTTTCAAAGTATCTCTCACTTCCTTGCATCCCCGCTAACTTCCTGTCCTTCCTAATATACATTAGTTATGCTCTTACTAGCCATATACAAATTGCCCTCTGGGTTGTCCCACCATATCCTCTTTGTTGTTACGCGTAGTGCACTCAAAAAGTTCTAAGACATACATTTTGACATTGCAACCCTATTTTGCAGTTGTTTTTTTCCCATGCCCGCGAACTCTGTACTTTCTTACTATGCAATTAGAAACCTTTCATGCGAACAGTGGATCATGCAGGAACCGTCAACATTGTCATTAATGGGTGAATCGCTCGAGGAGATCTCCCATTATTATGCATTAAACCAAGATGTGCGGAGAGTTATTTTCTCCCTTCCAATTGTTCATCTAGAACACATGTCATCCTGTTGAGTCACTCAAGAAATTTGCAATGCTTAATCACTCATTGCAATATTCCCCATGTTTGCATTTCTATGTATGCAATTAGTAGAGTTTAATGTTAACAACGCATCATGCAACAACCATCCAAATTGTCATTAATCAACGAAAGTCTCGAGGACATTTCCGATTTACACGCTTTGGACCAAAATCCCTTCCAACTTTTTCATTTCATTCATCTTCTGGAGCAAACAAATGTTCTTCTAGACTTATGGCAGCAGGTCGATAGCAATTTTGTGGAGATACAGTGAATATGTTCGCACACGAGGACAAGAACTTCTAGTGGTCCAGGGCATACTTTTACTATTCATCCCATTCTGCCCAGAATGAAGTGATTTGGACCTCTGTAATCACTCATGCAGGCTGCGTCCCTGAGGTTTTTGACTCCAAGGAGATGGTCTCTTGGTGCACCGAAAAATATATTCCAGGCCAAAGAATTATTCTATTGCATGATCATTCTCTTGTTTCTTTGTCACCTGAGGTCATCCGCGAGATGTTAAAATTTCCAGAGCCAACATTGATGTTCAGAGGACAAGACTGCAAGCAGTTTCTATAAAAACATCATAACAGGTTGGACATCTTAGCCAACTTCCTCAAAGACCCGACAACAGTTCCTGAAGATATCACAAGGTTGAAGGTAAGTTCCTTTATAAATCCATTCTGGGAAATTGCTTGGTTGTTTACAAGAATAACGGGACAAGAATCCATGACAAGTATTTCCCATATCATTATTTATATTTTGTATTTCACAGTCAAGGAACAATACATTTTCGATTGGGGGAAGCTAATTTCCATTGAGCTTTGGTCCCAGTTGTCATGATTCAAAGAATCGAATAAATTTTATATGTCATCCTACTTGATTTTCAAAATTGTCCATTGTTTCCCGTTTCCAAAACTTTCTCTTTCCAATAAAATAAACTGTGGATTCGACCCAATAACATTCTGGTACGAGACCTTGTGGAGGCACAAGGGCTCCCATTTTTTTATGAAGTTTTTAATGGGTTTGTCTCAGTTTTCAAAGATTTATTGTTAGGCAAGGATGCTCCACGATTGTCTGGCCAGGCAACCAATTTTTTGAACAGGAATGGAAGACTTGAGCAAGAGTAAAATCACAGTGTCCTCATGGTCTTTGTCTCTAAGGAAAATCTTGCCTTCCTTCCATGCCACATCATGAACAAGATGTTTTTTGTAGAAATAGCAAGGCAATACAACCATTGGTTTCATTTTTTCCATGAAAAGAAAAAAAAACAGTTCATTCCTCTGCCCTGGAAAGTCGAAGACTTCGTGTGCAAAAACATCAACGAGATTAACAAGTTTTCCGCCCATTTCAGGAAATTAAACCTAAGGTACGGTTAAAGGCTAAAAGGGTTCGACCCTAATCACATTTTTCGAGAACATTTACTGGTTGTTGGCTTTAATAGTTGTTTTATCCATAGACACCTGACCCAAGACAAGGACAGTGTCAACAACAATCTTGCTTCTACAGATTGCAAGGCAGAGACATTGCAAAGCGTGACTAGATTCTACAAACAACATGGAAAAGTATCTGGTGAGAAGAGTGCCCAATCCCCTGCCAACACTCCCAAGAGCATGACATCACAGACCACCGCTTCGACGGTCCACCTTGGTAAGAAAGAAAACCATAAATCTTCCAACAAAGGAGGAGATAAGAACCCTCCTCACATAAATATTGATAGTTCTCACAAAATTCCATAAATGAAGAAGAGAAAAAAAATGCAAGTTCAAACCCGAAATTGAAAGTGGAAAACTGCAACTTGATATTGAAACTGGCCACATGCAGAAAATTGGCTCGTCTACGGTGGAGATATACGACACTAACTTTTTTGATGTAGATGAATCCTTCGTAATCCAGAGTGCTATTTTTGACAGCCAATCTAAAACTATGGTCATTGAAAAGAGAGATGTAACAAATAGGAAAGACAAATCTCACACGAAGATTAACTTTAGAGAAATGCGGTCGTCCCAAATCTCCTCATTTCACCAGGTAACCGGTGAAATTCTTTGTGATTCCATTGGAGGATTTGAGACGGAAAATGCCAATCTCAAAGATCGCCTCAACAAATTTGAGCAGGCTTTCATTGCAACCCCATAATTTTCCAGTCCTTTGAAAACAATCGTACTTGCTAACACTGTAGCCAAGATGAAAGTATCATCTACCCTCCTTGCATACTCTAGAGCCCTTGTAGACAATAACATCAACAAAAGAATGCAGCTAGTTACTGAAGCCTGGGAAACCTCGCAAAATGTAGTTTCCTTCAGAAAGAAGGCCAATGATTTCTTGCAACATTTGGAGGCCAATTTAAAAAATGAATAGCATTTATGTGATCAGGTGCTGGCCCATTTTGCCAACTATTCCATCAACACATCAAAACTGAAAAGAAGACAAGAGAAGCTCCCCTCCCTAATGCGGACCAAAAAAGTAAAAGCATGCTGGCAAAAGAAAGTTAGCAACCTCGAGCTCATTTTCAAGTCATGTAAACAAGTCATATCAGAAAAGGAAGATTTATTCACAAGCCTGCTATAGATGGACTTAGCCGAAACTACCAACGAAGTTCAAGATCCAAACTTAATTCTTAAATCCTTGTCAATCACCAAAGAAGCCTTCCAGGAACAAGTTTATATTTTAAAGGGGTTGTCTTTCAAAAAGTTTTACGACATAGTTGAACATCGTCTAGATGAGCACGAGCACTAGGTACTGGACTATGCGGCACATAATGACGAAATTGAATAGAGTCTACATAGTATTTCAATGGATCTAAGGAAATTAGAAAATGACCTTTACGACATTGAAATTCGGGAAGAAATCAACATGGCCCCCATGAAAAGATACATCGAAGAATGGTTCCAACAAAGAATGGACAGCCTCGTCCAGGAAGGGCTACAACTGCTCAACAGGACTCTACTGACCATCGACGACATCAACAAAAATGCATCGGCTTCATAGTAAGTCTATACTGGCATTTTGTTTTCTTTATCAATCCAGTTTAACTCTATGCTTTCATCTTCTTTTCTTTATCAATCCACTTATGACCTCTTCAAATAGAAAACTGTAACCAAAGACTCATAACTTTCAATTTCTTCTTTTCAGGTCTTCCTCTCTGTCATCGCACACTTCTTTTTTCGACGTTTCTAATTCTTGTACTTATTTATTTTTATGGTTCATGGGAGCTCCAATCCCAGACTATATGACAAACGCATTTAAATTTCCAGAAACATGTATCAAACATTGTTAATTTTTGATAAATTGCAAAGAAAACTCATTCGACAATGTCTTTACTGTATACTAAGTTTTGGGTTTCCAGGAAGATTTCTTGTTTTTTCCAAACAAAACTAATTTGGATCTGCTACATTTCTTCTGCCTAATTTTTTTGCCTTTAACGACGTTCTTGCTATTCTATTGTATCCTAACTTTTTGGGTGTCCGTGAACCTATAGTTTGATAGATTTCAATTTCTCTTCTGTCCAGAACCCTTTGCCCGCCAGCCCGAGAACCCGCGATCCAAAAACTGCCTAAGTATGGAATGATGGCTCCGTGCATGCTCTATAAAACGTGTGCAAAGAAAACTAATTCGGCAATGCTATATTTTTTTTGTCCAAGAAAAGCCTTAGTTTTAAAGCAAACTAATTCGGGAATGCTAATTTTTTTTTTCTGTTTTTCTCTATGAACCTATGTAACAGACATTATTACTATTCTATTATATGCTTTTAAATGTTCATGTAATTTCCAGAGATATGTAACAGACATTATTAATTTCAGGTAAATTTCTATAGTCCACAACTCGACGTCTCATTTTGTATATCGCGGAACCTATGTAACAGGCGTTATTACTATTCTATTATATGCTTTTAAATGTTCATGTAATTTCCAGAGATATGTAATAGACATTATTAATTTCTAGTAAATTTCTATAATCTGCAACTCCGCGTCTCATTTTGTATATCGCGGAACTGTCCTTTTTGTAGCACATGGAAAATCTGAAGCCCAATTTTGAGCGCGCCAGCCCGAGAACCCACGATGCAAATATATCGCGGAACTGTCGGTCCTATTTGAAGGGAACGAAGTAATTTTTTTTTTATTTTCCTCCACGAACCTATGTAATAGGCGTTATTACTATTCTATTATATGCTTTTAAATGTTCATGTAATTTCCAGAGATATGTAACAGACATTATTAATTTCTGGTAAATTTCTATAGTCCGTAACTCCGCGTCTCATTTTGTATATCGTGGAACTGTCCTATTTGTAGCGCATGGAAAATATGAAGCCCAATTTTGAGCCCGCCAGCCCGAGAACCTGCAGTGCAAAAACTGGCTAAGTATGAAATGAAGGCTCTGTGCATGCTCTATAAAATCTCATCCCCATACTTTATAAAAGTAAAAATTGTGTATGTATAGAACTAAATATCTACTTTATAAAAGTACATATTTTGTATTTATAATTTATAAATTTCTATAGTCCACAACTCCGCTTCTCAGTTTCTGTGTCGCAGATTTGTCCTTGTTATTTCTAGTGCACGGAACATCAGAGGCCCAATTTTGACCCTGCCAGCCCAACAACCCGCGACACATTATAAAAGTACATATTTCCTATGTATAAAACTAGATATCTACTCTATAAAATTACATTTTTGTATGTATAATTTATGTTGTCCAAGAACCTATAATTTCATAAATTTCAATTTCTTTTGTCCATGAGCCCTTGTTTTAAAGATATCTAATTCGGTAATGCTCTATTCTTTCTACTAGGTCACATGCAAACCACATGTATTTCAACTTTCCAGCCACGTGTCTGTACTAGGTCGCATTTACTCCCATCCCAACCTGGCAAGGACTACGCTGCCATGCAACACTTGTTATTACCGTGACATAAGAAATATATAGATTTTTTTAATATGAAAGGTACAATTTTCAAATTCCAATTGATGAATTTGAGAATGGAATTTTTTAATTATTTTTGTATAGATTTAATTTTTGGATTTTTCACCATTTAAATTTAATTTTATATAATTTTTAAAATATTTTTAAGTTGTTTTTTAAAACTATTAAGTTATTATTGGATTACCATGATTATAGTTTAATATTTAAATTGTTGATTTTTTGAAATGTAGTAAATTGATGAATTGGGTATTACAACCAATTTGTATGGATAAATTTAATTTGTTATTGAAATTAATTTATATCCTAGCTTACTAAATTTAAAATTCAATTCCCTCTTATATCCTTAAGCAATCTCAAAATAGTTGACTTTTTATAACGAAGTAGAGTTGACTTTATTTGCAAATAACATTATTTTTTTTTACATAATATCAATTTGAAAATAACAATAATAATAAAATAATAAAATGATTATATAGAGTATTGCTTACTAAGATTAAGTCAACATTTCTCTTGATATGATAAGTCAAAGTTTGTCTTTATGTAGAGCCCTTCCATAATAGAAAATTTAAAGGGAATCACCATGAAATATAGGTTTAGGTTTATATATATA
>CBVK0100581605.1:0-11571 GCA_900067695.1 Picea abies
ATCATTTAGAATAACAAAATTACCAGTAGTGTAGGGTAGGTAGCAGTTTTGAATAAGCTCAGTCATTTGAGCATCTTTTCAGTATTGTATGGTTTCCATTAGAGTTTGCATTTGATAGTATCTAGTTCATTGTTCAGTCAAATTTGAGCCAGTTCGAAGATTGTAGTTGCAGTGACTCCATGGCCCAATGAATAAAGCATGGGTCTGCATGTTTAGAGTTCAGTGGTTCTTGACACCTCCTGAAAGAGCTGTCATCCCCAGGTGGAGCCTATGTTGGGATCCTATAATCATAGGTAACCCGATTCTTCAGCTGTTATTTGGCGTTGCCCCCACGATGAAGACATCTAGCTTGCTAGGCTCAATTGATTCCATTTTCCCCTCCATCTGTTTCGCCCGATCCTTTGTCACATTGCTACGCCCTTCATTCCCTCATCCTTCACTTCCGCACCCCTTCGTCATTTTCATCCCTACATTTCAATAAACAAACTTAGGCTAAAAGAAAAATCAATAAGTTAATAATGTTAGTAATTAAATTTAGTATAGTTAGAGTTATGTGACATTTGTTAATAATTAATTAATTAACTAATGATTAATAATTAAGTTAGTTTGTTAATAATCAAGTTAATTTATTAGAATAAACATTAATCAAATAAAAATTTAAAAAAATAAAAATTTAAAAAAATAAAACAAATATTAAATAATTCAAATTATAAATCATATAAATTAATTAACAAATTAAAAACAAAACAATAATAAAAAAACATATTAAAAAACAAAACATTTGAATAAAATATATATTAAATAAAACATAATAAAAAACAAAAAAACGAAATATAATAAAAATCTAAAACAAATATATAAAAATTAAACTATCCTAAAGTTTACTACCCACTCACGCATGCTCCCGTACAACTCAGACCCCCCGATCTCACATCCCATCAACTCCTTGGGGTCCGACTTGGTGGTATTGGGAGGGACAAGTGTCACCTCTTTATGAACTCGGGACCCCCCTCCCAATACCACTTACCACCTCAGGGGTCCAACCAAAACCGCTTACCCCTGCAAAACCGCTCACTCAAATTTCAAAACCGTGTTTTTTGCCAGTTTTGACCAGTCGATTTCTGGGAAGGATTCCCGGAAAATGGAGATGGATTACAAAAACCTCTCTCAGTTTTTTCACAGGTGCAACTAGTTGGGAGAATCGAAGCCATATTTCAGCCCATTTTTTCAGGTTTCCGGTTTTTACTGTTTCAGTCATGATTTTGCGGGAGTTGTTTTGGTGAGAAGGAGATGAATTAGGAAGATTAGAAATAGGTTGTTATTCATAATGGGATCATCTAAAAAAACCTCACCTGGTTTTTACACAGAACTCTCATATTGGGAGAATCAAAGAGATCACTGAACCCTATTATTCAAAATTCTGGGAGGCAAAAAATCAAAGGACATATGGTAAAAATTAGGTGATTGTATGCAAAAGTTGTGGAGATGATTTCATTTCCTTTCCATATGTCAGTGGCATGATAACAATGTAACATAAGTCAATGACAAATCACAACAAATTCCACTAAGTTAGCCCCAGAAATTCACTAAAGTATCATGTGATTCTGAGACAAACTGAGGGTATGGCCGACATGCAAAGTCAAGAGGAACAGATTTTCAAAATCCCTATAATTTGTAATCCAAATTTCAGTTAGATTAGAATAAATATTGCTCATTTATGACAAGGCTTTGTAAATAAGTTATAAATAGTTTTGATTTCGAAATATGAAGGGTTGGTTCCAGTTAGTAAACATTGGCTTCCGTTGGGACCTGTTGGGAGATATGATAAATTTTGACCACAGGAACTCTTTGATCAATTTACAGTAATACAGAGCACTGTTACAAGATTCTTGTGTTGATTTCAATGGTGAAGTTTTTTCCCTGATATTTTGTCTTTTCCTTTTATTCATTTTGATTTCTACATTCTTAATTATTCCAATAAGATATAGGACATAATTTGTTTGAATATACACTTTGTCATTGAATTTGGAATAATTTATATGTTTTCTACTGAAGATCAAAGACATAATTCTTCACTTCTTTGTTTTTGATTGGATCTCTAAACCTATTTCTCCCCTCCATGCATCAAATTTATAAGGATCCATCAAATTTTCCTATCTTGCCCTACAACATTGGCCTGTTAAACCCGCCTTGATTAAATTAAGTTGTGACTCCATTGCCCAATGGCCCATTTTTCTCTTGCTCCAACCTAACCATTTAAAAACCAAATACCAATCTATCATAGCTAGCCTAATACCTCATCTCGACAAAGTTAAATCATACAGAGAGATTCCTCTTTGAGTCTTGGAGGGCTAGATCCTCGACTGGAAGCGGTTTTGATGTTGCCTATGTGACTGCCTCCACAGCCTTGGGCAAATTACAGAGCGCTAACACACTTTTCACCACCTCAAACATAGGACCATCTAAGGTGCAGGTAGTGTCTACCTCGTGTCAAACTATCAAAGAGGGTGTAACCGACTCCACAACCGGATAGGTGGGATCTATCTCAAAAAACATATTTTTCATATAACAAGAGAGTTGGAGATACAAGGTTGAGTTAGATAAAATAATTTAATCATAAATGCAAATAAAAAGATAAACAATTTACAAAAATAATAAATATGTTATTAATAAACCTAAATACATTGAAGAATGAAAATAATAATAATGTCGCCTAATACATTATATAAAGAATAATTGTTGATGTCTATTTATTGAAATTATTAGGATTTTATTTCATATGTAATTCATTAACGATCAACATATTAAAAAAACATCTACATTCAAATTACAAAAACCTAAGATTATTTATATTCTCTATTAAATTTTTAAAAATTGACAAACTCAAACTTGTATTTTCCATTTACATTTCAGTATCCATTATTAAGGTTCCATAACTTAGAGATTTCTCCTATTTAAGTTCAAACTCTTAAATCCATATTGTTGGGAAGGTCAAACTTTCAAATCCATATTGTTTTTAATAAATCCATATTGTTGGGAAGGTCAAACTCTCAAATCCATATTGTTTTTAAAAATTTACAAACTCAAACTTGTATTTCCCACTTACATTTCAGTATCCATTATTGAGGTTCCATGACTTAGAGATTTCTCCTATTTAAGGTCAAACTCTCAAATCCATATGGTTGGGAAGGTCAAACTCTCAAATCCATATTGTTGTTAAGTATCTCCATGTTATTTTCACAAGGCTCAATTCAATAAATAATTCATCACTTACTTACTATTCCTTCTAATTATAGAAATCCATACCAAATCGTTAATTCTAAAGGTTTTACATGTACCTTACTACATGTTTCTCATGGGGGCCTTCCACCAAGATTTGAAATGATATTGAATTCTAAAGGTTCTCAGTGACTACACGTTCCTCATGTGGGATTTATTATATGTAGTGTTTTTGCCACATATGGGCCCTCCACCACAAGATTTTCGGACTCTTAGTTTCTTTTCTTGAAAATTTGACTTTTTTTTTTCACTTTATCAAGTGCACCCAAAAATTAATGCTTATTTATTATCTTTTCTAAATCAAACCATAAGATCGTTAGTGCGAGAAAACTTTTTAATTCCGTGCGAGAAGGGCGCTTAATTTGAAGAATAATGACATTTTGATGGTGCCCAATTTATTTTGTTTTAATGTATTTTCTTGCATGGTTATTATATTTTAAGAAGTCCTTTGTCATTTTCTTACTAGAATGCTCATTTGTATCCAAAATAAAGTATGAGGAGAGTTGAGATTAAAGGGTGACCATTGTAGGTGACTAACTAAGTCTACCACTTTAATCAACTACTGTATAAAGTCAAAATTATGGTTTTTTTTTTGGTTTTAATTCGAAATGTCACGTAAGTCTCCCACTTTAATCAACTAATGTATAAAGTCAAAATTATGTTTTTTAATTCGAAATGTCTTATATAATATTTATAGTATATAAGTTAATAAATAAATGAGAATCATTTGATGACATTTATAATGTAATATAATGGTGACAATTATGGAATAAATAAATAAAATATCAATAACAATAAAATTAAAATAATAATATTTAAATCAACATAATATTTTAATTGTGAAATGTATTTTATCATTTAATATTATTTTTAATACGATAAAATAAAAGAAAAATTGACCTTTGTAATGTAAAAGTAAAATACTTCTAGATGGGGATTTAATAGTTGGGGCCACGACACCCTCTTATTTTATATGATTGTTAGCACGTATAACAATACACCCATGTTTAATGAAGAAGTAGGGGAGCCTAAGATTGTTCGTTTCATGGGAGAAAGGGTTGTTGTCTGGGAAAGGTACGAGCCCAAACTCACCAATCCGTGAAATATGCTCAAAGGTAGTGGGAGGAAGGCTCCACTTGGATTGTGGGTAAATTGTTGGTTTTAGTGGCATACCAGGGGAAACCTACCAGTTGTGGAAATGATGAATGACATTATGCTAATGTAGAGAATCAAGAGATTTTCATTGGGGATAGAGGCTTATAGGGTGAGGAAATCGATTGTAGCTCCAAAGAGGTTGAGTTTGCTAGAAGAACATGGAGAAGATCAACGAGATAGTGGCCTTCTGATCACTTCAATGGAAAACACCAACCGATTTCCAAGTATTCGACTTTGTTATTTCCTATTTCCCTTATTGTTTCAAAGAATTAGGTTTCTAAGGTTGTGTGCGGGGTTTCGATGTGACCGCATCCTACTTCACTATAAAGAAACGTATCCATGAGGAACCTAGATTTGTCACCTGAGCTAAGAAAGAGATCCGCACAGTGGCACACTTCTTTCGTTCTATATTCCTTGACTCTGTTAAATCTAAATTGGAGGAAACGACAGGCATTATCAAGGAAAGAAGACATAATCTATATAACAAATAGATTCAAGAGTAATTCGAGGGATGGGTTTAGTACCTGTATTTTTCCCGAACCCATGACACTGAATTCTTCAGAATCACTAAAACTTATTGGTTATAAGACCCTTATTTCCCAAGTACTATAGGAGAGGAGATTGGAACAACATGACATGCTCCATAGAATTAACTTGTTGGATGGAAAATTTGTGGCAATTTGAAATGTTGTGTTTGGAATAGAAATTGTTGTTTCTTAGGTTTTGGATGAAAATGATGACATGGACAATAAGAAGGGATCCCCTGGCTCTATGAGAACACAATCCAACGCCATCTATTTAGGTGAATACCCCTAGCCTTCTGGTACTACTCATGATGAATGGAGGAAAACTAAGAACTCAAAGGACCAGACTATGGATGATAGTCTCTTGCCTCCTACTGCTTCACTTAATAATAGTTTCTAGTTTTTATCTCCAATTATTGTATGATGGTTAATATTGTTATATCTTTTTGTATATTGGTCAATAGGTGGATAATTTCAAAAGTTATGGACAAGTATGCTCATGTTCAATTGGTGGAGGACTTGGTTTTCCCCGTGGTAGGCCTCCACCAGAGACATATGTACCATTTTTGTATATAATATGAAGATATGACTGTGTTTTTAGATTAAAAAATAAATAAAATGTAAAAGTAAAAAAAGATATAGACCATAATAATGAAAAGGAATAGAAGAAGACATGCCATCAAAACAGAAGGAAGCAAATTCATTTAAACCATCTTTTAAGCACATAAACATCTTACTTTAGATTTATTTTTTATTTATTTTGGTGCTTAATAAATTCAGGGTTAAGATTGATCTATGTTGTTATTTAAATTCATTGCACTAAGAGAAGTTAGGTGCATTATGCAACATAGTATGAAAGATATGTATAGTATAATGTAACATTATCAAAATAAATTGAAATAAAAGTTGAGTTCCATTCTATAATGTAAAAACGAAGAAAAAAAAACAGAATATAGTAATAAAAACAAAAACAAATATGACCACATCTCCTATCACTCTGTGGCTTAGGGTTTCCCCTAGCCACATCCTATGTCGTAGGCTCCTTAGTTCACTTTTTTTGCAGGTTTCTTCATCGATCAGAAGCATCTCCCATCTTGCTCTTCCTCCTTTTGGGCTATGTTGGCTGTCGGATGTTGGTAAGGGCTAGAGATCTCACCCTTGAATCCCCTAGCCACTTCTTTCCAGACTAATCTCATGCGGATATCAAGATTTATGTCTGGGTTTGTTGGGATGCTAGTTGTGGATACGTTTTTTTTGCGCGGTCCCTTGATTCGATGGTTTTTGGTGGGTGCAGAGCTCGTCTCCTTCCCTTATGCAGATCCAGTTTATCCTAGTGTGATGCTTTTGGATTAGGGTGTGTCGTTCAAGATCCGGTCCATTGCGATGTTTTTCTCTTGGTTTTGCTCCAGATCTAGACCTTTGTTGTCTATCTCTTGTTTATGCTCCAGATATGGTTCTTTGAAGTCTAATATGTCATCTATGGGGTGTTGGTCATTTGATGCTACATCCTTTTGTGAGCACAGAGGTTTTGTAGTTGTTTTCTTTATGGGTGGATCTATCTGATCTCATCCCTGCTGGTTCATTCAGGGCTTGATGTAATGTTAAGGTTTTCCTGTAGGCCTTAGTTTCTAGTGGGTCTATGTGCTCCTCTTAGGCTCTGGTTCTTTGTGGAATGGATGATGGAGTTGTTTATTTTTTCTCGGTGTTTGGGTCAGAGCTTTGAGGTCCTCTCTTTTTGGGCATGTAGTGTTGATTTTGAGCCCATGGTCAGCACTTTGAGGTCCTATTAGGACATGCAGTTTCTAGCTTTCTCTTCCATGGTTGCAGGTTTCCTATTTTGATGTCCCTTCGGTTCTGTATCTTGAGGGGTTTTTTTCTGCTTCGGCCTGGTCCGTCCAAGATTTCTTTTGGTATTCCTTTGTTGTTTCTTCTTGGTTGAGTTCTATGTCTATTTTTAATGTAGATTTCAATTGTATTGGGGCCGCTTTTAGAGGGCCATTTTTTATGCATCTTTCTTCCCTTTAGGGTTGAAATCTTTTCCCAGAGTAAATGCATGCTTTCTACATCCATTATTCAGAATGTAGTTTTTATTTCTTTTAATAAAAGTTACGTTTTTTTCCTTTGGAAAAAAAAAACAAAAACAAATACATAATAATAAAATAAATCAAAGTAAATCCATCTCAACTAAGATCTTTTAAACATCAATAAATGTGCACCTTAATTTCTTTTCAATCCCTCTTGATACATAATAAGTTAAATTGAAAATGAATTTATACTAATGCATAATAAAATATACCAAAATTATATATAATATAATATACACACATAAGCAGGCCAAATCGGAAAGAAAGGCTATTTTGGGAAGAAAGGCATGCACAAGGAAATCGACAACTGGAAAGAAGAGCAGCATGCATGCATGCAGGGAAGACCTAACAACATTAGGGTTAGGGTTTTTGTAATACATTTTAATGGATGATGAGCCAAAAAAGTATATATAGAGATGCTTAAGGATGTTTTAGGGAGATTGTAAGGTAATGAGAGAGTCTGAAGTGATGATGGGAGGAAGGAGTCTTGTTTTGATAACTAGTTTGTAATACTCTGTCATACGACCTAATTTTGTAAGTTGTTGAGCTGTAGAGGGTCAAAAGGGTAGATCTCAAGGGTTAGATCAAAGACTAAGGAGCTTGGTGTGATCCAGTTCACCTCATAATAGATCTCGACCCGACTAAGGATGAGTTGTAAAGCACACGACACTGTAGTTTTGGAACTACCATAATACAAGAGCTTGAGATCCAGATCTTTGTGGACGTATCCCAGGAGGGGGTGAACCATGGTAAAACCCATGTTATGTGATTGAATGCTTGTGTCTTTTTATTGTTTATGAGTAGATGTTAGAGTGATGTATGAATGAATGAATCCGATTACATTATATGCATGAATGGGAATGCCAGTATATTGCTAATAACTAAATAGAACTCTTAGTGCACACTTCCCAGACTCCGCTCAATCCTGGACTGCAAACACTTGAGTATTGTAGTCACCCATTAAGACTATCTTGGATGTGACTATGTAGTACACCTTGTGTACTGCGTTTCCTTCTAGTTTACTAGAAGGGCCGATAGTTTTAGAGGCTTTGTTGGAACCTCTATAGACTTGAACTTGGGTAAATCAAGTTAAAAGAGTAACTCAGAGAAATAAACCAACAAATGGTTCTGTTGCCAGTTGGAACAACATAGGATTGAGTGGATGTGATCTATAAAAGATCTGTTAAAAGAGGGTAATATATGCGGAAGGTGGGTCAAAAGAATACCGAATCGGACAATAAGAAGGTGAGAATGCACCGCTAGAAGGGAATGCTGAGACTGTGGAATCCCACAAAAGCCAAGATAGAAAGATGGTTGAAGACAAAGGAGCTAGAGTTTGCGCAAAAAGATAACAGAAACCCTAGAGTAACACTGTGCAAATACCTTGAGAAGTATGTGTTTAACGATCTGCATGAAGTATTTTTCTGTGATTTTCCATACTTATTGCACGAGTGGAAATTGAGGTTGAAGGATAACCAAGCAACAAACTGGATCCGACAGTTAGAGTGGACCTTGGTTCAGATTGAGCAGTTACAACAGGTGAATAACAAATTCACCCGCGAAGTAGATTTTTGGCTCGACAGTATTGTAATAGGTTTTTTAACAAAATTTGCAGTAGATACCGTGAAGTCGTACATCGTAGTAGAGGAATAGTTTCTACATGGGCCTCGAGGAAAGTATATTAGATTGCCATATACTTATATTAAGATATTTCCCTATAATAAAGGTGTAATGACAATGGAATCAGAGAAATAAACTTCCCTGCGTGCATGGGGGAAGGCAGAAAGAATTGATAAGAAAAGGAGAAATGGAAGGATATAAAGGAAAGAAGGAGGAAGCCTTGGAACCGATCATGATGGAGGACGACCAGATCAAGTGGATCATGGCAACAACCTGAAATACACGCAGTGGAGTACCCTACCAATACAAGGTGAACACAAAGAAGAGAGGCATAGCCACGAGGGAAGGCTTGAAAAGTGATGAAGAGGAGGTAGAGGATCTCCAGGCTGTGGAGCAGATTAAGGAAATCCTGCACACAACATATGAGAGGAAGACGAGAGGTCCAAGAGAAGGAATAGAAGGTAGAAATCCTATCCATATTAATGTCAGTGTGGAACCCATGAACCCATGTGCGACTAACACACCAAAAAGAGCACCACCGTTTAGACAACCGAATTTCGAGAGAAGGAAGACTGCAGGAAGTACATCTACACAAGGAACAACAACTGGGGGAGCTAGTTCAGGAAGCATTAGTCAAGTATCTACACTGTGCAGAGGTAGTAGTTCAACATTCAGAATGGAAGGACACGATCCCACCATCAAGTTACCATAATTCAAAGGAGAAGCGTCGGAGGACCCAGAGAAAAACTTGTTTATCTGTGAGAAGATCTGGGAAGTGAAACAGATCACAGACGAGGACACTAAACTTGCACAACTAGAGATTACACTAAGGTATCACGCACTGGATTGTTCTATGATTTTAGCTACAAACAACCCACCAAGAACAACTAGAACGATTGTGGATATCAAGAAATTGTTGATCAATGAGTTTCAGAAGCCAAGTTCAGAGGACCAGTACATGAATGAGATGATAGAGATTAGACAGAAACTAGGAGAATATGTATCAGATATTGACCAGAGATTAAAGCGAATGAAAGTAAAGTTGAAATATCTCATGACATATATGCAACACATACACCTGTTCGTCAATTCACTATTACCACACTTGAAATATCCACTGCGACAATAGAAGTTTTAGACACAGGAAGAGGCTCTGCAGGAAACCCTGCAACTGGAAGAAAACTAATATCAGAAGACGGATCTGGCCATCAAAGAATTGAAGGAGTATTTGAAGAACTTAACGTTCCATCTAAACCATAACAAAAGTAAAGACAGACCATAAGTTGTGTGGTATAACATATGTAGAATGAAAGGACACCATAAAAATGAATGTCCAACATTCACACAGTATATGGTAGCAAGGATGCCAAATATGTTACCCATAGGAGGACTATGGTGTGAAATTTTTAAGAAACAAGGCCACGATCCATATCACTGCCTAATGATGAAAAAGTACTAGACAATCCCAAATAGTTCATATTGCAACTTTTGCAAGTCAGTGGGCCATGATGACAAAGATTGTAGAACTATGGAATTGATGAGAGATAGGACATCATATGCATATAGGGTGCAAGAAAAAATGATGACTAGGAAATCCACACCTCAGTTTAACCAGGTACCAACCCCATACAACACTAGGCAACATGAGTATAGTATTGTGTCGCAACCATATAATACCGCACAGTACAATTAGGCGCCTCAGTATAACGCACTGTGAGGAGATCGAGTTGGCTACAGAGATGGAGGACGATCAAGAGGAGGCTTTGGAAGACGTAGAGGACCAGTGGTATGTCACAACAGTCAACAACCAGGACACTATGCAAGATAATGTCCACTTCCACCAATGAATTGTATGTATTTTTGTGCATCGGATCATGACACGGAAGAATGTCCTACGTTATTAGGGAAGATCCAGGAAAAGAGGAATCAGAATAACCAGAATGTCCAATGGATTTCAACGAAAGTGAGGGATGAAGTAAGAAACATCAACATAGTTACATGCGGAGGAGACAAAATAGGAAATGATGCAGTACAACAAGAGCCAGTACAACATCAATGGGTGAAGAAGAACGCCAAACCAAGGAAGCAATTTGACACGCAGAATGAGAAGGAGATATTTAAGCAAGCCAGACAAGAATTTATGAAGCCTGAAATTGCATCGACTTCAATCACGCGACAGACTAAGGAAGTATCAGAGTACGAGATGCCTCCATCATTGGATCATACCAAAGAAATGCAACCCCTGGGAAAAGTAAGTACAATCAAAGGCTTTTTGCAATCATGTGTAAAACTATTGAATGATACATCCTCTGTCAAAATATTGAAAAATATATTAGAAAGATGTAGCATAGAGATAGACGGAAAGATAGAACAAAAAATAGTCAATAACCTACATACAAAGAGAAGAACAAGTAGGGAGTTCATGTTGAATGCCAACATCGGATATTTCAACATGGGAGATATCATACTGGATCTAGGATCCGAAGTCAATGTATTACCCAAGAAGACATGACAATGTATGGGAGATCCCACATTAGGATATTCACCCATTCAATTGAAACTAGCAAACCAACACAAAGTTCTACCAATTGGGAGAGTGAAAGGAGTGACAGTAGACCTGGACGGAGTGTGCACTAAAGTTGACTTCAAAGTAATAGAAATAGTGTACGACACAACACCATATCCAACATTGCTCGGCTTGGATTGAGCGTTTGATAACCAATCCATAACCAATTTAAAGTCACTAAAAATGACATTTGAGTCAGGAGAATACATGGTCATTGCTGTTGGGTATGTGTTATATTATTTGCATGTGTGTGTGTGGGTGCGTCAGATACGATAACTGTGTCTGACGATCCAGGGCGATTTTTGCTATTTTTAGCAGATTTTGCTATTTTTAGCGGATTTGT
>CBVK0100581606.1:0-11571 GCA_900067695.1 Picea abies
TGCTCTTCCGATCTCACATGGAATATGTTATCACATACAATTTTTCAAGTTTGCAGGTGAAAACCATTACCGCACAGAGCAGGCAAAGGAAATTACAATGGCGTTTTCCCCCCTGCACATTTTTGATGTGGAACTATCTCTAAATGTAGATGGAAGGTCTCCAAAGTTAGCGGGTGGATAAAAGTTTAGCAGGGGCACTAAAAGTATCTGGTGCACCCAGATATCGGCTGCCATCCAGATCAATGGTCTCTAATCATATCGGGGCCAAAAAATGCGTGGACATTAAAATCCAAAGGGTGGGATGATATTGAAACCATGGTTTTGCAAGGAGGTGATGTGTCGAAAGGAGGTGCATATCTGGCCTGAATGTGGTGTAGGTCCTTACCACTTTTCATGGCCCCGATATTCACATTTGCATATAACTTCCTATCCCAGGTTGAGAAGTGGTTGCCTGATAGTTGTCCCATCACACTCCAATCCCAAGGAGAGGTCATCCAATGAGCTATGGTTGACTTCCACAACCTCAACGCCCAATCCAATTATGATAGGTGGTCTTCTATGAACCGTTTGTCTCATCATGCTCTAATCCCAATGAAGATTTAGTTAATGCAGCAGGGGTTGGTCGCTGAAACCTTAGCTCAGCCCATAAATGGAAGGCTCGATAGTTATGGATGAGGAGTTCGGACTGTCAACAGGGTACAACAATGGTCATATTTTTGCGGGTCCTCATTGAACCTGGTTTGCATCTGACAGAAGGAAACACGCCTAGTCTAATAAAGGAATGTTGAGACACAAAGATTTGAATGGAATTGTCGGGTCACACTCCTAGCAATAGGGTGTTGGTCTAAATATAAATAGATCATTTTGATATTTTGTTAATGTCATCAACTAGTTGAGCAAAGCTCCCTATTTTGTAATATTTTTCTAGGACTGTTCTCTGGTTATGTATCAAATTTGAGACTTTCGCATTAATATAATTCAACTTATCTCATCTCTTCTTATCTCATCTCTTTGTAAATGTTTTCCTAAAACACTTGGGCATGGAGGATCCAATCAAGGGTTGTAGTTCTATTGTAATGTAGTTTTGATTATAGTATTGTTTTGACTAGTTTTAGTCATCTTCCTTGTTACCTTATTCCCCCTTACACTGAAAGGCTTAGGAATGGAGGATCCAGTCGAGTTGTTGTAGTTTTATTTTGATGTAGGTTTTATCATTATGTTTCTACGACATATTTTAGTGTCTGAAGCTTAAGTTCAAGAGTGTTCTTGATCCTAAGTTTTTCTTCAACAAGATGCTTGAAAGTTGGATTCCCATGGAAGACTTGTCCACCTTTCTCACTAAGTCTTCCTTCTACTCGCACTTAAACTCAAATCACTAACTGGAGTTAATGAGGCCCTCACTTCCCTGTCCATTTCTTGTCCAGTTCCTGTATTAAAATAATTCTTATAACGAGTCTTTTTCATTTGACCTCCATTCACCAAATATTCTGATGGGTACTGGACTTATCCTCATGCAATCTGAGGGTGATGCTCAGTGCTAACAAAATAAATATTACATCCCTTTCATGTATTTTTCTTCAATTGTAGGGAATTAATAAACTTAGCGATACTCCTTGGTTTCTTCCTACAATTACTCTATTCTATCTCAAATCATCAATTAAGCTTAATATGTGTGTCTTATAGTTAAGTATCGCATCAGGTGATTCCAACCAATCTATTCTAATCACAATGTCGTAGGATCCCAAGGTTGTGACAATTTTTTTTATACTTGCGATGAATTAACCCAAATTAATTTTACAATATCTAACCTTTCCTCCAACTTTCTTCTTAGCTCTAGATGCCAATTCTACATATCTAAAATCATCGTGCTCGACTTCCTTCACATTAATTTATTTATTTGCAACATAAAAAATGAAACTCTTAGTATCTCTTAAATCTATCAAAATACTAAAATCTTGATCTGATATCATACCTAAAGTCTCGAGGATAGTAGACTGATGCTCATGGTAATAGTTATTCACCACTGCATGAGTACTATGGGTGTTTCCCATAACTAACTTTCATATGTCATGTTGATCCAAAAGTTCTCTCCTTTTCAGTAGGACAAACTCTTTGATTGTGGGGTTCTCCATATGTCCAACATCCATTTTTAGGGTCGGTGCTCCGAGATCCAGAGGAGTAATCTACTGGTCTAGAGTTTTAAGGTTTTGATTTGTTCTACAAAACATATATATACTATTGGTTTTGTTGGGGATGACATGGATACTATTGCAGTGGTTCTCTATACAAATGCCTCTGACTGGTAACCTGTCTATGTGGTGTAGAAAATATAGGCCTTCTAGGTGTATAACCTTTCCTAGAAGTCTGTCTAATAGGTTTTTGCTGCTGTGGCACTCTAAGTGTATGTCCTGTCTTCCTGGAAGGATTCCTACCCTGAGCCCCACTGTTCAACTCTTATTTAGTGATAGAATATTTCTGTACTGCATCGTGCAAAGTATGAGGAATCAAGATGCTCACCTTAGCACGAATGTTGTATTTTAGACCAAAAACAAAATTATTCACTTTTAACTTTTCATTGTTCATATGCAGAGCATATCTTAGCAACACCATAAACCTAGCCTCATACTAAGGTACTATATGACTTCCCTATCATAAATCATTGATTTCATTAAGATGACACTCAATGCAATCATCAAATAGGTACCTCTCTCAGAATCATTCCTCGAACAATTACCAAGACATGTATTTAATGGCCATATTCAACTGTGTAAAGAGTGTCTTCCACCAAAGGATCACACTCCCTTTCATATGGCATACCGCCATATGAACCTTCATGTTGGAGGTATAATCGCGCAATGCAAAACACATTGCCATATTCTCCAACCAAGATTCAATGGTTAAACCATCCGTGGAACTCCATAACTCAGGAAATTTTACCTTCTCGAGTTCTCAATGAACAATACCACTAACTACAAGAGGGCACTACAAACCCTCATTGGGTACACACTCTCTACACTAATCACGATGAAGGTGATTTATCAGTGCCTCAAAAATACTTTGAAAATACCTCATCATGCCAATGAAATCTCCCATTATGACTTGCTCTTGCTCGGTAGTTTTCTCTTATCCCTATGGAGAAAATTACTCAGGTGTAGATGTACTTGGAGGAAGCATACCCATTTCTCCTGCACCCCGACGTCTACTCATCCTCCATCCTCTAACCATGATACTTGCCATAAAAAAAATCTATTTATATTAGCGATACATCTTTAATTAAACATAAAGGATTGGAAGTCGTAATGAGTCCAGTGTCGCAGAGTGGAACCTCGCTCTGATACCATATGCAAATATCCTCTAAAAAATGTACATCCGAGAGTAAGAGAATACAACAAATGTAATCAAAAAAATAATCATAAGGTAACTTTGTCATTTAATACAAGATCTTTCAAGGATCATTTAAAATTAGTAACTAATAGAGTGATTGCACCAACAACAAAATTTAGTCACAAAAATATATTATAAATAAAATAATATTGATTTTCCAAGAATCCTCATAGGGATGCAATATGGAGAAAATTTTCAATTGTCTTATCTCCTTATTTAAGTGGCTCAACAACACACTAGTTGTGTACTATTTATATAAATGTGCAGCTGATACATTACTTTTCAATCAAATTATAAATCATTCAACTCTATTGTATAGATTTAAAGTCAAATAATACAAACATATAAGAATATCAATTTAATTGTTGTAAGATTCTACATTGCTAAAATATCACTCTCATCGATATGATTCATATATTAATTATATCCAATATTTAATGACGCGGCGAAATAATGGTCAACTTGATCAAGAACCCTTCATACGTCAAATTTAATTTAGTCTAATTAAGAGTACATATTAAGATGAAGTTATTCTTTATATCAGTAAAATCCCTAAGCTCTAGGTATTATATAGTTTTAATGTATATGTTATACATGACTTAAGCAATGAAGAAACCAACCTTATACAATTAACAAAATATGTTAAACAATTAACAAAATATGTTAAAGTACCCCAACAAAATAAAAGTTTCCAAATACTTATGCACTATGTATGGAAGCGTTTACAGCCAAGAGGCTAGATAATTAACACAAAACATGTTACAATTTACAAGAAAAATTAATATAATCACCCAACAAATTCCTAACTAAAGGTCTATACCATCCACAAACATAATTAAATGTCAAATACGAAAAGAGAAAACATAATGCTGAGAACATTATTACATGCCGAGTCAAGGTTAAAATCCTATCTAAATAAAAGTTTATTGAGAACGAACGAAAAGAGAGCAATCTATTTCTATTAATTTATTCATAGATTGGCCAACTGAAGACGTTAGAGAAAGGATCTATTATTAGCTATAATAACCATGTCCGAAAATTTGCGGACTCAACTTGAATTTAACTTATGAGAGGAGTTTATAAGCCCGAGACAATAATAATTTAAATAATTATACTAAATTAAGATTCAATAGTATTCCAAATACTGACCGAGAGTGAAATGAAGGTTATTCGTTGGACTATCTAAAGGAATCTTATATAGTTTCGGAGAATAAAATGTTTCTACAATCCAAGGATGTATATATAAATCTTAGCTCACTCAATCAATGGTAATGAAGTACACATACATCGAAGGTTTAAAAAAAAATATTTTTATTTATTACACAGTTATTGATCTAGTGCTTTTGTTATCTAACAGTTACTTCACCACAAGACATCTTTTATTAAGTAAGAGAACCAACTCTTTTCGACCATGTCGTCTAGTTCTACCGTAGTTAACTAATAATGACGACGATGACATTGTTTAGAATTGGTGGATGAAAGACTATTATTATCTTTTTATCCTGGCTAAAAGAAGTCAAGTCAATTTATCCATTAGAAATATATGTTTTCAGTGGAAAATATCCAAATTAAAAAACCTCACATCGAATACGTTGGCAATCAAGATGTTGAACATATTCTATAACAACCTTCCTTTGATTCTTTGAAATGACAGTTTTTTGAATTTGATAAATAAGTTCTTTAGTCCTAAGCCTAGCTTTAGTTGAACCCATGATGATAACATCCATAGCAGTGGGAAAAGGCTTAAATGAAGGTCAACATTTGTCTTTTGTTAAAATTCTCTTGCACCTGTCTAGATCACCCATGTAAACTAACTTTTATGTTTTATAACTACAAGTTAGTTGAGTTTCCACTAATCTTTGTGCTCATGCAATCATTCTCAAATAGAACCTCTTATTTGTATATTGGCTTCCTCAAATCATAGTTCCTAAAAAGGACTATCAAAACTAGATAATGGATTCTCATAAGAATTGACATGAATATAATAATTTGACTCATTGTATCTTTTCTTAACATGCCAGGCTTGCTTTTGACTATTTATTTTTTATTTTTATCTATGCGAGATCTCATTGAATCACTCATTGGAAGTTTGGAAGAAAATTTATTTTAATGTTTTACCTTCTATATGTGCAACTATAATGAGTCAAATTATTGTAGTCACATCAACTTAGCAGAATCCATAATCTAGTTTTGACATAACTTTTTAGGAACTATAATTTGAGGAAGACAAAATAAAAATAACAGGTTCTATTTGAGAATGATTGCATGGGCACATAGATTAGCGGAAACTGAACTAATTTGTAGAGACAACATAAAATTTAGTTTACATGGGTGATCTAGACAGGTGCAAGGGAAATTCAACAGAAGAATAATGTTAACCTTCAGCTAACCCTTTTCCCATTGATATTGATGTTATCATAGTGGGTTGTCTTGAAGTTAATCTTAGGAATACATAACTTATTTCTCAAATTCAACCAACGGTCATTTCACAGAATCAAAGGAAGGTTGTTGTTCAATATGTTCAATGTCTTGTTCATCAATGTATTGGATGTGAATTTTTTTCATTTGGATCTATGCCACTGAAAACATATCTTTCTGATGGAGACATTGACTTGACTAGTTTTAGACAACATAAATAGAGAACACTGGTCTTTCATCCACCAGTTTTAAAGAATTCCATCGTAATCGTTATTAGTTAACTATGGTATAAATGGTGGACGTGGTAGAAAAGACTCGGTTCACTTACTATTTAAAGGATAACTTGTGGTAACGTAACTATTAGATAACATAAGCACCGGATGAGTAAATGAGTAATAAATAAACATAAATATTCATTTTCCCTCACATCCACAATTAGTTCTTGTATTTTCTCCTAATTGCCCCATAGTTCCCCAATATCTCCTTTATTGTGTCTCCTAACTAATTTACAGTTGGATTTTGATTAGGACTCTTCTCTTAGTTAGGATTTAGAGTCTAGTTTGACATAGGATTCTAACTCTATGTTCACAACCCATTCTCTCATGAAAACAATTTTTTTTTAATTAAAATATTCATTTTATTAATTTCATGCACACATTATGCACATGTCATAATATTTTATTCTTCCTATAATAGTTTTATTTAGTCTAAAGGAGTTATGCCTAGTTATGTCAATTAGTAAATGAGTAATAAAAAATAATAATTATGCATTTTCCCTCACATCCACAATTAGTTCGTGGATTTTATTCTAGTTGTCCCTTAGTTCCCCAAAGTCTCATTTATTGTGTCTCCCAACTAATTTACAATTGGAATTTGATTAATACTCTTCTCTTAGATAGGATTTAGAGTCAAGTTTCACTTAGGATTCCAACTCTATGTTGACATCCCATTCTCTCATGAAAATAATTTATTTTTAATTAAAAAAATCCTTTTATTAATTTCATGCACACGTTGTGGACATGTCATAATATTTTACTCTCCCTATAATAGTTTTGTTTAGTCTAAATGTTTTCCTTATGCCCCTTCAATATATAAATTCATTTAGACATAACCATTTTAGACTTTGATTTTATTATGTTTCCATTTTATAACTTAATATAATTTATTTTCTCTTCTAATCAATTCTAAGTATTCATTTTATTTTCTATGGTATTCCAAAGATTTTATTCCCTTATTAATTTATTCATGCAACCTTCCCTTCAAGATGCACCTACGTGCTTGTAACATCCCACTCTTGCCCGCACTAAGCAAACTTATTCTTGAGGAAACTTGCATGAAAGTGATCTAGATTATTATACCATTGACCGTTGATTATTATTATGAGGCATTATGGATGTGATTATATGTTATTTTGCTGCATTGACTTAGATAGGTGGTATTGACTCGGTTCTCCTGAGTGTACAAAATTTGGACCTCGAGGATGCAGAGGCATCGATGAGACCCTTGGACTCCGGACCGAGTCAACGAGTGGACTATTGGGGTTTGATTATTGTATATATGACCTATGTGCATCTGATTAGATGTTATGATTATGGATTTTATTTCTGACATGATTTGTTGATGATGTAGGATGACGATATCTTTCTGACCAGACTCATGTGTGGAGTAGAAGGGTCACGCATGAATACCAGAGATGTTGAGGGAGAGGTGTGGATAGAAGCTCTGCCATAGCCTACTAGCATTCCCACCATGGCTTGAACTGTAGGTTAACGACTAATTAGTTCGAGAAGACCCATGATTTCATGAGGGAAGAGTGTGACAGTTGCTCACAATGATTCTAAGGGGTGCGCAATAAGGCAAGGACCTTATTCCTTAGAGGCCCTTAGTCTCCCATAGGATCACCTAGTGGAGTATTGAATCCAAAGGTTTTTGATGTCTACCAAGTCAATCAAGAGGTGAGTGGAACCATTGGAGCACATAGTGTATCCTGAAGGGCATGTCATGCAAGGGGAATGAAATGAGGTGAGTGGCACCCTTGGAGCACCTAGTGAGTCCTAAAGGGAATGTTTGTCAAGGGAAACAAAATGAGTCGAGTGGCACCCTTGGAGAACCTACTGCGTCCTGAAGGGCATGTCACATTGTTAAAAAATAAATGAATAAACCTATATGGCCTTAGAGAGAATAATGTGATGAGAAAGATTTAAAACAATTTCTCTAATAAAATGTCGCCCAGCCTAGGAAAATAAAGTCTAGGTCTAAGTGATATTTGTGATAAAAAATATATATTTATATAAAAATAAAAGTAAAAATAAATAAATAATAATGATAATCATCATTAATCATGTGACGAGAAGGGGGTAAGCAATTCAATTAATTTATAAAAATATTTTGGGGGATAAAATTTAAAAAGTGGGAAAAAGGGGAAATAATTGTTTTCTTACATATGCTAATTAAAAATTTGTTAATTAAAAAGAAAAAGGGGAAAAAGGTAATTTTCTACACTTGCCATTTTGAGTTTCAATTGAAAAGGGAAAGAGGGAAATTTAAAATAATTAGGAAAGTAGGAAAAAGAAAGGGAAACATAAGAAAAAGAAATAAAGAAGAAAGACTAACTTAGTAAGGTATTTACGATTTAAGAACTTTATAAATTAAACTCAACTAGTAAATTAGTAAGGGGGTAAGTCATTAATTTGTGTGAGGAAATATGAGGATACCTAAGAGAGATTCTAGGAATGCTTTTAGGTGGGTGAGGGAAATAGGAGTAATTAATGAAATTAATTTATGGTGCAATGAAGGGGATGGGTGACACATGTATGGGAAGGATTTTTACGAATTAAATTATTAAACAATAAATTAAATGGAAATTTGGGAAAGTAAATGACTTAGAAACTCTATATAAAGGAGGGAGGTGGAGGATGATGGATCCCTCGGGTTATGCGTAGTGTTATGCTGCAATATTTTAGACTTGAATCACTTAGCTTGTAGGATTTGGGATAACTAGCTCGGTGAGGAGTGGTAGCTTGGCCTTGCGAGGCAAGATGAGAGCTAGCTAATCTCTGGTTCAGTGTGCATGGCTGCTTTGCAGCTCAGGGGGATAAGGGGGATGTAGAGTACCCGTAGAGTTGACTGAGATGTACTGGTGAAGTTTCATCGGTTAGCAAGCGGGAGATGCAAAGAGTGCATGGGAAAACGACTCAAAGAGGACAGCTTGGGCTATGATATGCTTACTTTGTTTCAGCATGACAAAGAATTATAGACCTTACACTTTCTTTTATGTATTTTTTTTAACTGTGCAAAGAAGGTGTTTGGCTTAGCACTTTAATCAAGAACTTAAATTCTCATAGATTTAAGCTCGTTGCTTGACTTGATTCCCTTGTTATTCGGTTCTTGATGTTGTGATTGTCCTATTGGTTTTAAATTGATTTTTCTATGAAGAGTTTATTCTTGGTCTTCGTCCTCATCCCTAGCTCGTTAGTCCATACCTGAGTAGTCGGCTAGGAGCCGAATCGATGATCGACACTTCAGTGCACAATGACCTATAGATTTTAATTCCCTACTTTTCTATGCGTGGATGATGAGTGAAGGATGCCTACCGAGCTATCTACCCTTGTTTATAGTTCCTGTTATCCCCGATATCTAGGGATAACTAGGAGATCATGTCTCGAGGCGCACAGGTCCTAGACATGGAGTACCGAGAGCAGGATTGACCTAAGCCTGGCCCTGGAGGGCCCATCTTTCTTCTTCTCTGCCAGAGTTGTCCTGTCAGCAGTAGCAGCTTCCATCACCACCGGCTTGGACTTGCATCGGAGAGGACTCTTGCTCCATGAGGTAATTGGTCCAAGGTATGATGGTATGTGTCATGTTTTATCATTACAACCTTCTTATATATGTATTAGGTTCCTTTCATTTCTGATGACTGCTTTGATCTTACACTAATCCACTTGACCATTGTTGGGGTGATTGATGGGGTGACTTAGCAAGTTGGTATTCATGGGTTTTGGTTAGCCACCAAGGAGGTTTTGCAGAGCCATCATCTGCTCCCATCATTTTTATCATTTTACATCTTATACCCTGCACATCTATCCCATTCCCCTAGTCCGACCATTAGGATGACCTTTGAGGGTTACAGTTTGTCTTGTGGGAAGAAGGGGCTAAAGGCCCAGGAGGTAAAAGTAGATGGTAAAAGATAAAAGCCATAGGAAATAAAACCTAGAGATGTCTCGCCCAGGGGATCCCCGAGAAGGCAATAAAAATCCTCTTGATAAGAAACTAAAGGGACCCTAAGAAAAATAATAATAAAAACAAGACCTAACCAAGAGAATGGGAGGTCTCATCACGAGCCGGCCCATTATGTTCATAGGTATCCAGCGGTATGACATTGCCACTATCCAGTGACCTTTGGTTGCATGGCCAAAGGAAAGGGGGTCTCATCATGAGCCATCCTTATCATTTCTGCGAATATACTAGTGGGTAATGATGTCAGCTTTGGCCACCAAGCCAAGGTAGTGTCCTCTGGTCAGACCTTGAAGTAAAAAATAAAGAAAATAAATAAAAGAAAAATGAAGGCAATAAAGGGCTTGGAAAAAATGCATCCATGACGGGTACATCTCGCCTCCTACAAAGGCAACCATAGACGACACTTGCCCTTGGTCTTACTATGACTGGACATCCCTAAAAACCATATCACTGCATAAAACATGGCTTGAATGATATTCTGAGGAAACTTTCCATCTCTTGTGGGTATTAGCCCAATAGGTTGTCTGTCGGTTTCCTTAGCTTTGTATAGTAGATCTATGTAATATCTTTGAGCTCTTAGATGATATGTTAGGGATTTCATGCATATATTTTATAACTTTAATGATGAAATATGGTTTACATTGCTATGATCTCTAGGAATGATGAGCCCATGGAGGGCGTAGTCTTTGATGTGAAGGACCATACCCGACGGACAGGTACCAAAGGACCGGTACACATGGGGAGATGATTAGCTCGGACCTCCATGGGGCTGAAGAGCCCATCAGATGGTTGTTGGGATGGCAGAGGCAGGACAACATCATGATGAGCCCTTGCATGAAGAAGACAGGAGGATGCCCTCACCAGGACACTTTGGCAGAGATTGACCTAGGGGGGATCACCCGTTGCAGATCAGATGATGGCTTTGATGGACAGGACGCCACCCAGGGTAGGCTGGACATTTTCTGGAGGATGTGGCAGTGTGCTTGGACCACTTGGCACATGTGGCATCTTGCAGGAGCGCTAGAAGGGCCAACGTTTTTCCTATTAGATGTTGATCTTGCCCAAAAGGGGCCAACGTCTCCCTCAGAGGGGCCTGACGTCTCCCTTTTTAGCTCATAGTTTGAAATTTTAGCATTTAATGTGACAAATAATGTAATAATGTTAAGTCAGCCTTGTCAGCTATTTTTAATGACCTATTTTGTAATTAAAGGTCATTTGGATGATATAAATTGAGGATGTTGAGCCTCATTTTGGAGAGAACACAACTCACTCTCTTGTGAGAGACCTCTTTTTAGTCTTTTGTCTTGTTATTGGCTCTTGGAGTTGAGGCACTACACTTGGAAGGATTATCTTTGGCATGCATATGGTGTTTTTATCATTGGAAGGTGTTACAACTAGGGTTTGATAAGCTCTTCATGAATTTGTAAGTGTATTTTTCATACAAAACTTCTTGATTGAATGGTTGTAGGTTTAATATCTTACATGTATGGTTACATTGTTATTTTTATGCTTGATCATTGAAACCCTAGGGAG
>CBVK0100581607.1:0-11571 GCA_900067695.1 Picea abies
TTGTGGATCTATTGTGTATTCAGTATTTGTGGTGATTATATTGGTAGATCTATTTTGGTTCTTAACACAAACCCTAGCCTTTAACCAACTTTTTGGGCCTAATATCCAAATCAAATTCAAGTAGTTTAGCAATCCACTTGATTCTTTTTCTGTCTATATTAGGCTGAATAAGAATTTCTTTTACAGCAGCTGATGGGACATAAGCAATAAATATTGAATGTATAACATAAAATCTGAAGGACTTAAGAGCTTTAACCAATGCATAGGATTGTTTTTCCATAATGTCATACTTTAGTTCTGCATCTCTCAATGCCCTATTAAAAAAGGCAATGGATTGCTCTAAGCCTTCAACATTTTTCTGCAATAGGGTTGTTGCTACTGTATCAAAAGAAGCAAAAGAAAAAATAAGAAAGTCCTTGGAGTAGTCGGGGCTGACAAGAACTGGGGCTTCTGTCAAGGCGTTCTTTATTTGATCAGAAGAATCATGGGCCTCAGCAGTCCATTTGATTTCACTATCCTTCCTCAGCATGGCTGTGATATACTTAACTAACTTAGCAAAATTTGACACAAATCTTCTCAAAAAGTTGATTTTTCCCAGAAAAGATTGTACCTCTTTTTTAGATCTAGGGAGTGACAAAGTTTGTATAGATTCAACCCTACTGGAATGAATCCTTACCCCTTCATTTGACACGATATGGCCCAATAATTTTCCTTCTTTCATGGCAAACAATGGTTTTTTCGGATTCAAAGAGAGGCCAAATTTTCTGCATTTCAAGAAAACCTTCCTTAAATGATCACAGTGTTCCTTATCAGACTGAGAATACACAGTTATGTCGTCCAAATAGATAACAACAAACTTATCCTTTTCTCCAATAAATTCTATGTCCATAGATCACTGAAAAGTTTCCCCTGTGTTCATCAAACCAAAGGGAATCTTGGCATACATAAATGTCCCCCAAGGAGTGGTGAAGGTCATCTTCTCCCTGTCTTCTGGAAAAACATATACCGGATTGTATCCAAAAAATCCATCAACCATAGACATCATGGCTTCTCCTGTCACCTTATGTAATATGTGCTCCATATTGGGTAAAGGAAAAATATCCTTGTTTGAGCTTCTATTCAGATTTCATAAATCAACACAAAGTCTGATTTCCCCATTTTTTTTTCTTACTAGGACCAAATTGGCTACTCATTCGGAATACCTCAAAGAATGATAATTTTTGCATCTAAAATCTTCTTAACTTCTTTCTCCATGACAGGCAACAACATAGGATTGATTTTCCTCAACATTTTCCTGAAAGGTTTGGTGTTTTCTTTTAATGGGATCTTGTGCTCTATTATGCTTGTTTCATAAGTTCTTATATCTTCATAAGTCCAAGTGAATACATCAGCAAATTCTTTCAACAACTTAGTGTATTCTTCCCTCTTCTTTTCTGATAGGCTGCTTGAAAGTTTGACATATTTTGGATCCTTTTCAGTGCCCACATTGCACTCAGTGATATCAACATCATCAATGGATACCTTCCCTTTCAATGCCACATCATTTCCATCAAATAATCTTTCCAAAGGAACCAATCCCTTTGGTATATGATTTCTAGGCAACTGCACAATATGATGATTAGCAATTTTATTGAGGAAAACATCAGCATGAGGAGTGATTTTTGGATCATGATCCTGATCAATGTGCAATGCAGAAAATTCATCAACAGTCTCAAGAATTTTTTTAATTTCTAAATCATCTTCGAACACCTTACAATATTTTACATTGTCCAGTATAGAAGGCTTGTATTTGACTTCTACATCATACTTGATTTTTTGTGGTATAGGAATTCTGAAGTTGCTTGCTGATAGAGCCAAAGAATCACCCACAATATTCTCTTCTCTAGGAATGAATGATATATTAAAAGCAGAGAAAAAACTGTCCACTAAATCCCATACTTCATTTCTGCAAGATCTAAGCCTAGGATTCTTTGTTTGATAAATATTTTTAATCTGATGGACTATCAATTCGGCATCCCCAAATATTGACATCTCCTCTATCCCCATGTCTTTTGCTACCCTCAAACCCAATACAAGAGCCTCATACTCTGCCACATTATTAGTAGTTTCAAATTCTAGTTTATATGACAAAGATATAGTTTCTTGAGTTGGTGAGACAAAGATCACCCCAGAATCAACACCTTCCTTGCAAGAGGCTCCATCAAAGAACATCTTCCAGACAAAAGTAGTTAGAGGAGGCTTTTTAGAAAAGTTGATGGAATTTTTTCTGATTTCTAAAGGGGCTTCCGAGGCATCGATGAGCTACAAAATACTAGATCCTAGATCTGCATCAAAAGAAAAAATAGGGTGATTGGTGGGGTTTGCTTCATCACTAATGATGTAAGCCAATTGAGCTTATGTAATGTTTCTAACTTGGCTAGTCTAGGAAACATTGCTAATGTGTGTAGAGGATCAAAGGTTTACAACATATAAATGATCATACAAATAATAAATGAGACAAAGGACTGCAAAGTGTGTATTATGATATCTCTGTGGATTACAAAATGGTCAAATGCGGCTGAATAACTGACAATACTTGACTAGATCAACATACAAAGGATCTTAGCTAAAATATAACTAAGCAACTGCAGCTGAATAAAATAACAACACTCGGCTAGATCAAAAGACAAAAGGATCTTAGCCGGAATACAAATAAGCAATTAAAATATAATACCCAGAATATGGGAGCATTGCGGAATCAATGAAGAATGATGGAAGACCTGGATGATCTTCCCGATGACTAGGGTGTGTCTTTCAACACCAAAATCAGCCAACTAGTGTCTTCCTCCTGGAATACACTGAACTATCTCTCCTGAGATGTGCCTCTTCTCCTCAATAACAAGTCATAATCTGCATAATGATGAATTAGGTCGTTGACCCTTCCTTTATAGCTTTCCAAAACCCTAAATCATGCTAAAACCCTAATTCCCTGTTGATTTCCAAAACCCTAAATCATGCTGAAACCCTAATTTGTTGTTGACTTCCAAAACCCTAAATCACTGCTGAAACCCTAATTCACTGTTGACTTCTATTTTTAGCTCATAATGACTTAAAAGTGGTTTTAACCCTTTTTAGCTTAATGTCACTTTTCGAATATAACACCTGTGACTGGAGTGACCTCTAGTAACCCTGTTTACCCCTCTTTGTCCCTAGCTATAGTCTAACGGGGCAGTTTATACCAATAAGCCTCCTCTTCTAGAGTTGTTACACATGATTTGGTCACTTTGGGGATGTCTTAACAGTGACGTATTCAGGCTCCCAACAAGGACTTTTTGCTTGAGAAAAGTGGCTCTTGTCTTCTTCCAAAAAACATATTTTTAAGATGAGTTCGTAGGCTGCCTATGGTCTAGTGTGAGAGAATCCCTCATTCTCACAGGCCACTTACACTCAGGGTGTGAACTTCTCATAGTCTACTCCATGTATAGGGTGCAAACATGTTTTTAAGCTTGGAAAGGAGAAGAGGTCTCGAGGGTTCTAGAAAGGAATCTTCTAGAAAATGCGTTGGCTTTCACATGGTTTTCATTCTACTGACTTCTCAGATTTGATGGGATCATCCTCATCCATGTAACCATCTCTCCTTCTCTTATATATTGAAAGGTTTCTCATGGAAAATGTTAAGCAAGATTGAATGAAGAATTGGTGAAAGAATTGTGTGAAGAACCCTGTTTGGACAGAAGCTTGAAGTCTCTATTTGGTCTATCAAGAGGAATTGGATCTTCTTCATGAAAGTATAGAGAAATTGTGTGTGTTAGAACGAAGGGTCACTGAAAGGAATCTTGCAACATCAAGGCGATCAGGTTGTATCTTATAATTTCAATTAATATGATATAGTGGCATGTCCCTTTCCCATAAAGTCACTCTTACTTTATTGTGTAATTCCTTGATCATATGCATAAGTTGACATTGAATATACTTTTCTATCTTCACTTTGGTTGGTTTGTGTTGTCTTAGAATTGACTTCATGAGAGCACCGGAGTGAAGCAGGAACAACAGAGACCTAAGGAAGTGATATAAAGGTATGTCACTTATTCCTTCCTATTACTAGATTCAATGATTACAACTTAGGGAAAGAGTCATGTCCTGCCCTATTTTGTTCTAGATCCAGGTGGATCTAGGGAGATCTGTTAGTGTTTGCACCTACCAATTTGTCCGATAACAAAATTGGCGACTCCACTGGGAACACAACCCATTTTTGGTGGTTTTTCCTTGGCCATTTTCTCTTAACTTACCATTTTTCATTTCCATCAATCTCTGAGTCTTGAGGAGACCCTGATAGACTCTTTGGGTCCAGAAGTTCCTTCAAAAATTTTGTCTTTTTTTCAAATTTTTCTTAGTTTCAGGCCTTCTTGCACTGCACCCTTCTGTAGCCTGCGAGAACCACTAGGGTTCGCACCCTACTGTTCAGTTCAGTGCGAACTTCTTGCACTCTGCCCTTGTCTAGCCTGTGAAAATCCTTCATTCTCGCATTGCACCCCACTACCAACCTGTGAACCCATTTGCAAATTTTTTGGATTAAAATTTTTTGTATCCTCAGATGCCGAGATTGGTATGTGTGTCTGAAAAGAACTTCTATGGCTAGTGATTGATTGTTTCTTGACTTTGAATTTCGTGAATGATTAGTCTTGAGAAATCGAAAGCTCTTCTTGTTCATTTTTTCTCAAATGTTACCTCTTGACCTTTTCTTAACAAGGATATAATCTCTGGTTTTGAAATCCGAGTGCTTGTTTGGTTGGGAGCTGGTGATCGGTTCAAAAGTTGGGATTAATTATCTTTTTCAATTTCTCATTACTTGGAAAATTGTTATCCATATGCCTTTGAAGAGACTAATTTTGTCTGTTTGTTATTTTTGTCTTGATTGAAAGATTGGTTTGGTTTTTTTGTTGTATATTGCTTTTTCATCAGTTGCTAGTTTTTCTTAGTTCCACCACTATTGTTTGGTTTCTAGTGAAAATAAAAAAAACATCTTTTCTTTTTAAGCAACTTTTTATTCGAAAATATTGGCATTCAATTGTTGAAATAGAATGAATAGAGGATTGACATTGTTCATGATTGATTGATGTTGCATTTCAAAGAAGATCATATATTGTAGTTCAAGTTGTTCCAAAAAACTCCTCTTTCCCTCCTGTAAGTAGGATTCATTGAACAAAAAATTTGTATCATTCATTCCTATCTATGCATTGTTGGGTTAGAGTCTCACACAACATCGGTTTCATTTCCATCTCCTTTGAGTAACAACAACCTTTAATAATATTGCGCAATTTTAAAATTTAACTAGTAACTCTTTTCTAGGACTCTTTTACACCAACATTAGCTAGGCTGAGCTTTGGAATAGGCAGTGAGATACAATCTACAAAGCACAAAACACACAATAACATCTTGTGGTAAGGAGTGTCAAATTCCATTTGCAACATTTTGTCCTAGGAAGCCCTTCTCACATAAGGGTCAAACCCGAGGTCGCATTGATATTGACAGAGTTACTCACCTTGCTTTGTCGATATCAGTGTACAGATTACACGTATTATGGGGTTCACCTGAAGGTATACCCACAATGATGAGTGGAAGCCTCTCAAGCTGATTTCGAGCTAGATACCCTGCCCTTGCATGTGGATCGGACTGTCGACTGTTCCCCTAGGCATTATTGTTGTTGGTGCTAACCTTAGTGGCCTATCTTCTTAGGGTCTTACACAAGGTGACTGTGAAGGGGCAATTCTTCATGGTACCTCGAATCGACGTTGGCCAAACTCACTCGGGCTCCTTGGAGGGTATGCCCATGATTATGTGTGGAAGCTTGCACCAGGGTGTAAGTTCGTTAAGCAGGTCGTCAACATAACTTTTTCATCCCAGCCCAACCCCTTCTTGTCTCATCGTTGCGACATTGGATTTCATCACCAACTAGTGACTTCAGAATTAGAAGGTCTTGTTTGCTTGGTTTTTCTTCCTAGATTTTTACTAGCGCATGCTGTTTGTTTACCCAGGTTGACCATAGAATTTCCTTCGTAAGTTTTAACTCGATCACAATTGACCCTCCATGTCATTCACGTAGAGTGCAAGGATTACCCCCAGAAAATATGGAAGTTTCTCAACCCTTGCCTACCAACTCACCGGAGGGCTCTCCTCAATAGAGTGAAGTCCAAGACATTGCCACTCCACAAGTGGAAAGAACTAAATCTCTAGAATGGTTCCAAATTACCAATTCTTGAGAGGACTTCTGACTTCATCCTGACTCCTAGAGACGTATTGTGCTAGTGAATTCTTCCAGAGCCTTAGTTGTTCAGTCTTCTGGATCACCAACTGGACCTTTCCTAGGACTTGAGGGTCAAGACGATTTTTGGACTACTGCCATTTTTAGACGGGATCTCTTTGGCTTAGGAGCGGGCATTGATATCACTGTCTCACCTGAGATACCCAAAATATTTGATCCAGATGTAGTACCTTTTACTATTGCTTATTATTTTCCTAGTACAGAAGCTCCATGAGCTGACCACATCTTGACTCTCCCTTTACAAATGGTCCATTACACAGATACTATAGGTCCTCGCACCAGGATTACCGCAGCTAGAGAAGCCCCCATTGGCACAGCTCTTTCACCCAGAGTCACCATGAAACTTCCACCCAGATACCATGTGTTGAATGCCTCTATTCCCGCTCCTACGTAAATCTCATCCGGGACTCCTGGAAGTTCCACTTTTCTTGGAACCATCCTCCCGGTTTCATTCCGACACTTCCTCCGCCCCCTTTCAAAGGACCTCTTCCATCCTCTATCGGAGGCACTGATCCTAGTGGCACCATTCTGTCGTTCACACCAAATTACCATATTCCTGTTGGTGGACAATTTCACCAAGGAGGCCCAACTCAACCCCCCCCTTGTAGGAAAAATCCCAATTGGGACACAACCCCTGATTGGAGGGCAACCCCCACCGACCCCACCCTATGGAAAAAACATACCTCCATCCTTCACCTAGTATTTGAATCATCTTATACAACATAACCCTCATTCGACTGGGGGAAACAACCTCAGGCTAGCTCCGTCATACCCCCTAGTACATGCCAACCCTATCCAAGTATGTCTAATCCTATTTGGGGCTCGAATGCTCAACCCCATGCCCCCGTTCAAGGGTACAACCCTATGAGTTACTTGCCTTCACACCAACAATCGAATATGCTCAGATCCTCTCATTATATGCAGACTGCTTATGGTTCCAATGGTTTGTCGACGGGACTCCCTCCCCAAAGTCACCAGTACCTGCATGTGAATAAACAGTTAACTTTCTTAGCCACCCTGGACCTCCTGGATCTGTTGAGGATTTTAAATGATTCGATCCGTCACTCTCCTCAATGACCCACCATACTAGCCAAACTACCATTCGACATCCCTTAATTCGATGGTAAACTGGGAGAGGACCTGAACAATCATGTAATGACTTTTCACCTATGGTGCTCATCCAACTCCTTGATGGATGACTCTATTCATTTATGCCTTTTTCAGCGAACCCTCTTGGGTTCCTCCATGAAGTGGTATATAGAATTACCATGAGGTTTCTTCACCGACTTCAACACCCTCACTATGGATTTCCTCACCCACTACTATTTACCAATCCGCTATGAAATAGGGACCAAGATTTTTAGTTCTTTCAAACAAACCAAAGCCACTCATATCTCCAATCACATTCGCGAGTGGCAACAGAGACAATATCTCATCAAACTCGAAATTCCCGATCAGTTGCTAGCAGAGTGGTTCATGAAATCATTCATGAACAACATCGGTCGTGACATTGCCATGGGTGGAGTTGTCACAGAACAATAGGCCATTAGTTGTGCTCAATACCTTGACCTCGTTTACTCACAAATGAGTACTCTTTATGACTTACTCCCTGATGCACCTCGTCCTTCTACTTCCACCACTTCAACTACTCCTGCTGCTTCTCATGCAGTTGACAGTGTGATTGGCACTTTCCATGCCCAACCACATTCTGTCCAAACCTCTTGCAACAACCCCAAACCCATTTCTTCTAATGTTCAAAATGCTCCATCTCCTACCCCTCCCACTAGAAAGAATTCTAAGGTAAATGCTGTTCAATCTACCCCCGTCGGTAAAAACAAATCCAGAAAGGGAAAGGGTAAGAATAAGGAGGACAAAAATAATTCGCAAGCAAAGAGAACCCAAACACCACCTGTTGACGATAGGGATAAGCACAAACCCTGATACCCTTGTCTTATCTATGGTGATGATCACTACACTAAGGATTATCCATGACGAGCCGATGTTACTAAGTTCCTTCAAGGGACTATGAAACCACCCACTCTGGCCGTATTATCACAACCCCTCCCCTCTCAACAACAGGCCCAATTGGTCATTCATGACCAACCTACCCCCTCCAATACATCCTATGTCTTAATGTGTATAGGTGATTCAAAGAAGAATGACATCACACTTACCACTCAAGGCAAAGATTATTCTTCCTCCAAAGAGAAGGTTGATGCGATACCTCCTTCATTGGTTCAACCATTTCCCACAACTCCACCTACCAATGGTCCTCTTCATCTCGAATGACCAAGCATCGACATAATTCTTCACCCTCCTCCAAAGGGCGTCGTTCAGAAATTGGCTTTCAATCCTCATGCCCGTGCTGCCCAAAACTACAATATTGTTGAAGATCTGGCCCAAGCACCATCCACGATGTCAGCCCTCGAAGTCCTTCAAAGTTGTCCTATACAATGGAAGGCACTGTTGAAAGCTATCAGTGGAATCGACCCTATGGATACGAATTTAATAATTTTTGACTTGGAAGATCACATTCCAAGGTTACCCCCTCAAATTGCATTCCAAATACAAGTTATTATCTCCAACAAAAACATTTGTAGAATAGTTATCGACGAGGGTGCCTTGACGTGTGTCATGTCTATTACCTGCTGGAAAACCACCAACTCTCCTCCTTTGATTGAATCCCACAACACACTCAAAGCCTTTAATGGCGGTTTTAATCCTTACGGTGTCCTCCCTTCATTGCCAATTACGTTAGAAGGCAAAATGGTCCAAGTTGAAGTGGAGGTCTTTGATGCTCCTCTCAATTACAAACTTCTACTTGGCCGTAGCTTGATTGATTCCATGCACGTAGTTGTGTCGACTCTTTTCCATGTCATGCATTTCCCACATCAAGGAAAGGTAATTACCGTCGACCAATTAGCTTTCTTTAACTCGGATACATGTACTGGAAACATACCGTTCATTTCCAAAACCCCCTGCGGATACGAGAACATTGGTGTGGGTCTTATTAAAGACTCCTCGTTAATGGGTACCTTCCCCATCCCACCACCCGATGTTCCACATCCATTTGTCACCTTGATCAACATGATCTCCACCTCTATTCACGGAACCCCTGTGTCTCATGACCCATGGATGGTACCCAGCCCCAGTGATCATCTTCGTTACGACGATGAAATGCCTTTGAGTCTGGTCGAATCCGCCTATCAGGCCATTCAATTGGAAACCCCTTCTACCCCCTCTCTTGGTGATTTATCTCCAGATCCTTTCCATGTCATTTTTCCCATGGAAAATATGATTATGTTTGTTATGGAAGACACCCCCTGGGACAATGGACATCATTGTTCCATCCTCTTCCTGGAACAATACACCATCGAGAGCTACCAATGGATCTCGACCCCGTTGATCATTGTCATCATTTCTACCATTCCCGAGTCTACACATGATGTTTTTTCCGAAGGGAAATTAAGTAATATTTCACCTACCATCCCCCTTGACATATCCATAAAACCTAGAATTCTCGAAAATGTGCATATCGGAGCTTCATGTTCCCCTGACAAAATTGTCACCTACAAGTCACTTTTCAAAGAATTTCTTGATGTCTTCGCCTGGAGCTATGAAGAAATGCCAGTTATTGACCCTGACATTGTGATACATGAGATTAAGACATACCCAGATGCTAAACCCATTCGAAAATGACTTTGTCCGATACACCCATGTAAAGTGGCCGTTATCAAGCTTGAAGTTGAGAAACTTCTCAAAGCCAACTTTATTTACTCAGTGGCTCTCACTGACTGGGTTTCCAATCTTGTCCCGATCGATAAGAAACAAGGCACAATCTGCGTGTGCATTGATTATAGGGATATTAACAAAGAATGTCCTAAAGACAACTTTCCTACCCCCTTCGTCGACCAGATCATTGACGATTATGCCGACAGTGAAATATTCTCTCTGATGGATGGTTTCTCTGGATATAATCAAATCAATATCGTTCCTGCGGACCAACACAAAACCACTTTTAGTTGTCCTTGGGGCACTTTTGCCTATCAGAAACTTCCTTTCGGTCTAAAAAATGTTGGCGCAACATTTCAGCACGCTATGTCTTATGTGTTCCATGATATCAAGCACATCGTGCAACCATATCTAGATGACTTACCCACTCATTCCATGCACCGTGTAGATAATCCAATACACCTCTGAGCCATTTTCCTTCAATGTCAGTTTTACCATATACACTTGAATCCTCACAAATGCATCTTCTGCATAGAAGCTGACCGACTTCTAGGATTTATTGTTTCACGTCAAGGGATCTGGGTAGATCCTTTGAAGGTTGAGGCGATTATCAATCTCCCTCCTCCTTTCTCACTTCACTAGTTACAAAGTTTGCAAGGGAAGGAAAACTTTCTTTTTCGTTTCATCCTGAACTATGCTGAGCTAACTCTTGGATTTACATGACTGCTCAAGAAAGGGTCTGATTTTGTATGGGATACCACTGCCAACAATTCTTTTGAAGCTTTGAAACTGTCTCTGACACATACCCCACTTCTCTTCCCACCTAATTACAGTCGCGATTATTTCCTCTACCTCGCAGACTTGGAATACACCATCGCTATGGTTCTTGTCCAGGAGGATGATTCTTATGATGAACATGTCATCTATTACTCGAGTAGAAGTCTTACGCCTACCGAAACCAAGTATTTACATGTTGAACAATTGGCCTTGGAAGCTGTCCAAGCAGTTCAACGTTTCCGACACTATATCCTCTCTCGCAAGACTATGGTACTTTTTAACTGCAACCCTATGTAGCACATTCTCACACATCAACTGCTAGGGGGAAAATACTCCAAATGGATCATGATACTCTAGGAGTTTGACTTAGAATTCGAACACGCTAAGTCCAAGAAATCCTTAGTGTTTGTCGAGTTCATATGCGACTTTCCCTACTCTGAGACGGAAAATGTAGTAGCCGATTCATTACCTGATGAATCCCTTTTCCTGGTTAGTTTCGATGATGTTTGGTACAGAGATATCATCATATATATCCAAACCCAAACTTTCCCCAATTTGACTAGTACTGACTGCCGTCAAATATGCTACCAAGCTGACATATTTCCACCGGGCCAACATATTTCCGAGACGACATATTTCCGGGATGACATATTACCAGGACGACATATTTCCGGGACCACATGATATTAGGTGGTTTTTCGGCACATGGTTTTTTGTCAATGGTTTTCTATTTTCGGTTAAGGAATTAGGGTTTTGGACTA
>CBVK0100581608.1:0-11571 GCA_900067695.1 Picea abies
TACTACTACTACTACTACTACTACTACTACTGTTGCTATTGCTACTTTGCTTTGGCATGTAGGTTATCGAGGAACATAAATATATTTATATTTATGCATTAAAAAGAAGTTTACATAGTTTAATTTCATGGTGAGTGGATTGTACCTGCATGAGATATTTGCACTTTATCAGTATTTTGCATTATTTTAGAGTTAAACACATTACTCATATTTTATGAAATTTTGTAGCACCGCATGTCTTTGTTACACACAAGAGGTTTCTGTGCATCACAATGAGCAGCAATGAATGAATGAATGAATTTATGATAAAGAGGAATTGGTAGTGTGGGATTACATATGCATTGTACTTATTAACATGGGGTTTGATTATTGTTTGGTAGATGCATATCTTAATAACAGGTTATGTGATTGGTGGGTAAAGACCAACATTGATCAAGGTTTGTGCATCACTTTTTCCCGAGATGACTACGTCAAAGCTTCACTAACACAATTGTATTAATTAGGATTTCCCCATCAAGGGAATTAACCCATATGTAGCATTTACTAATTATTTGAATAACAGGTTCTGTCATTAGTGGGTAAAGACCATCGTTAACCAATGTTTATGCACCACTTATTCCCAAAATGACTGCACCAAAGCTTCACTAATATATTTGCATTAATTAGGGTTTCCCCACCAAGTTACTCATCTTTAGTTTACCTAATCAACAATAATTTTATGTGAAGATGGCTACATAAAAACATTTCAAAATCATTTGTTTTCTTTGTTCCAACCAACATACTTTCTTTGAAATTAGTATGCAACTCCAATATTAAGACATTATGGATTCCATGAATATTATTGAATCATTTCATCTACCCAAAAATGATAATGTCTTGAAAATATTGTAAATGATGCACAAATTACGGTTTTTATAGTACAAGAGAGCAATATCTATCACAGTAAAATATAAAGGAACACAATTTTTATTCTTCAAGATTATAAATGAGTGGATTCCTTTTTTCATGTTTGTTTATATGTTGGCATGATTATATATTAAATTTTATGTTGTTTGGGTTGTGATCAGTTGGTGGGAATTTTCCCTTCAATTCCATGAGAATTCTCAATCCTACATCTATAGAAATTGGAATACTTTGAAGTCAAATCAGAGACACAACTCTTTTCAACATTTGGTTTCTATTATGTTTGGCATTGATGCTACTATTACTTCTTAACTATTTTGGAATTACACCATTCACATCCTTTGCATTGATATAGTTTGATACAGGAATATAAATTGTCAATCATTGAAAATTCAACAACATCATGTCTACTATAATAAGGAAATGAACAACAACAATATTAAAGATGTAAGAAGTCAATAATGACAACAAGTTAAAAGGCATGGATTGAATCAAATGAGTGACAAAGATTGCAATGATAACAAATGAATGAGGATCAAAGGGAAGAATAACAAAGAAAGGATCGTGAAAGAAAAAAAACTACAAGTACAAAGAATGAATGAGGATGAAAGGGAAGGATAATGAAAGAAAAAGACTGCAATTGAAAATAATGAATGAGGATGGTAGGGAAGAACATAGAATTCAAAATAGAGATCAAGTAAGAACAAATCAACAAAGACAATGGAGAGGTTTCAACAAGGTAATAAAAAAAATTGAGTCGACAACTCCATGGAAGAAGATGAGGAAAAATGGACAATGAGTTGCTTGTTGTTATTGGAGCTAGGGTTGTGCTTGCTTCAAAATTATGGAATAATGTAGGATTTTTTAGTGGTGCCCTTTGGGTAGTTGAATATATTTTTTATAATCCTAGAACATCCCCTCCTAAACCTCCCACCTATGTTTTAGTAAGATTTGATAACTATGTTGGAGTTACATGGGATGAGGTATTCCCTCAAATTGTTCTTTTTATACCTATTGAAAGAGGCAATAATAGACAAATTCCATTGAGACTTGCTTGGGGATTAACAATCCATAAGTCCCAAGGATTGAAATTAGAGAAGGAAACTATTAATATTGGAAAGACAAAGCGGCAAGGCCTCACTTTTATTGCAATATCTAGAGTTAAAGCTTTGCGCGGTATTCAATTTCAACCTCTATTTCCATACGGTCGATATGAAAATATGGAAACGTGTGTGAGTGTGTCGAAGAGAAAGATGAAGAAAATATATTGAGATCATTTAATATGTAATATATGAGTTATTCAATATCTTCCTCATATCACTTCTTAATGATGTAATGTAGTATATATGTTATTCAATATATTAATTATTTCATTTTGTTATTAGTCATCATCTTCATCACTAACCATTGTTATATTGCTACTTTGTTATTATTCGGATTCATAATGATGTAAATTTCATAATGTTTTGTTTATTTTTTTAGACTAAATTTATTTTCTTGCTGAAAATTTGATTTTAGATGAAACTTCGTAAATTTAAAAGGATCAAGTTCATATAAAACATATACATATATATAATGATTATCATCTAAAATTTTCATGTCACTACCCGACACTGAAACCAGAATAAATCCATTTTAACTCTAAATCTTTCATGCACCGAAAGGGATCAAATCCTTCGAGGTGCATCAATATTCAAAATTTCGAGACAACTAATAGGTGATATGGTAGTGGTGGGAAAGAAATTGCTTCTATACCTTGATATGGAACTGCATCTTGATTTGCATCCGATGAATTTTCATTTGGCTACATTTGGATAAGCATGCCCTGTTTTAGGTAAGAATAAGTAGAGACAAGAGTTTGTGTTCCTACTACATGATACAAAATTTTTCCAAGCACCAGATATAGAAGTAAAGGTCAACGCGAAGGTAACAGGAGGAGAGATAGGACCACCATATCACTATGCATCCCTCCCTATTTCATTTTGAGATCCATAGTATCGTTCTCTATAAAACAAATGCAACATATCCCCATTTCTAATAGCATTTTCGTCCCTTCCATTTGGAAATTTAGATCCTCTAGTCCCAGATCGATATTGATATAGAAACCCTGAAGCAGAGGTAGAGGTATATAAGGCATAGCTAGGACTAGCCAAATGCACCATTTTTAACTAATGTGTTGTTAACTTTCATTAATTTCTAGAGTGCCCCCTTCTGCTTTGACATTATTAGCTGATGTGTTATTGTTATTTGAGGGCATTCTTATTAGAAGAATGACTTGGTTTCTTGATAAATATACATTTGGATGATGTGATATAGACTTATGATTTGAATTTTTTTGACCATTGATTGATGTGTGTGTGTGTGTGTGTGTGTGTGTATTGATATATGTTTCATGGCTTATCCTTGATATCTTTGTGATAGTATGAGATAATTGGATTCTAATATATGATGTGATAATTTATTATGGCATGTGAGTAGGTTGATTTGTATCTTGATATTGATGTATGTGTGTCTAAGAGTAATATAGGTGATATGGACTTTTAGTGATAAGTGATGCATATTTATAATGCTATGCTACCAATGGTTTTCAAGTGTGACAAGAAGAACTGTAGGTGCATATGGACTCCAAATTGAGTCAAGATATGTGGACCCAGAACGAAGATGAGATACTGATGATTTTCATATGTATATTGTTACTTATTCTTTATTCATGGTTATTGGATTTTACTATTTAATGTGTTTTTCTCTATATGTCCAAAGAGACAAGAATAATATTTGTCAATTAATCTTACACATGGGAAAAGGGTTGTATGAATTTTTTTTACATGAGTACCATCAAGGAGAGGGGGTATAGGTTTCGTATTCCTACCTACTAGCCTCCCTACCGCGTAATATGTTGAAAAAAATATGTTTTTGTTGAAGGTTACATGTTTCCATGAGGGTAAGCTATAGATTGGTCACTTGTAATGGACCCACCATTAAGACAACAAAAATGACATACAACAGGTAAAAAAAATTGTTTTCGTTAGGAAATATACATCACAATTAATAACAACATCATTGACGTGTCATCCAATATATTAATGAAACAATATTAACACAATATCAATCATCCACGACACAAATCTGACACATTATTGCCATGAATAACGATATACATATCGATGTATTAACACATATAAATATCAGCCCATAAATATTGCATTCATACAATTAAATGATGATGCATAAATAGTACGAATGATAAATCAATAACGACACAAGGTAACGGCATCACCCGCTACTCATCATTGAAATAGATAACAAAACAATCAACGCGTCAACGAAGGGTAGCAACACATAAACAAAAATAGATCACCAGATTAGCACATCTTGAAATCTTGAAGCAAATTACAACAACATTCAACTAGACAAAGGATATAAATGACTACCCTCCCATTCTACCCTGCAAGGTTAGGACCTCCAAGACACATAAGCAACACTCAAGCCCAGGTTCCAATTGATTTTAACCATTTAAGGTCTTGGGGCTGGCGACTGTTCTGAGGAACAAGGAGGTGTCTACATCCCACTAACACAATCAATCCAAGCAACTAGCTAAATCAACAGAGTCTATGATCATCAATGGCATCAATCCATAAATCCTAAATATTAATTAATCAAGGCGCAAGGGTAATCATTCGCATAACACATACTAGACCACAATAAAACCAAGGCGCAAAAGCAAGTATCAGTTATATTTGAGGCGCAAATCCCAATAACTTAATCGTGTACTCATAAAAAATTAAATGACGCATGAGATATTGAATTTATTCTGCAAGGCGCCAGAGAACACCATTAAAAATCAATCATACCTCATCAATAATTAAAGGCACAATGGTAACCAATTCTAATTCAATCGGAAACATCTATAATCAATGGTGTATCGGTAATCTAGTTGTCAATCCATCATACATTAACATTTTAATGGCGCAAGTAAAGGTTGTTAATCCATCATTCATAAATTTATTCAATGGCGCAAGTAAATTTGTTAATCCATCATCCATTAATAAATTCAAAGGCGCAACTAAAGCCAACATCAAATTCAACTCGTATTCCATGGTGCGTAGAATTATAACATCAATAAATACATTTCTTACAAGAATTTATTTATTGCGCAAGAAGTAATAATTAACACAACCATTTTATTTTTTGGATTTCATGATGCACTAGACATCCAATCACTTGAGTAACCAAGTGTAACCTTAATTGGTGCACGAAATCAGTCATTAACATAATCATTCTTGACGGTAAAATTCCATGCACAATAGCAACTATTCATTATTCGTGGCGCAACAACTTTAATTATTATGCTAAACATTATTGTACATGGTAAACAAAATTATCAACAAAATATTGTTATGCATTTATTTTTATAAAGTAAAAAACCAATAAAAATAGGTGATAAAGGTGGATTTCCCAAAAACCACATAGCATTAAATTTGGAAGAAGGTGAATACAATAACCATAAGTCACATAGTACAAAATTGAATGACATATGATCACCCTTTATTAGTTGGAATTCAAATCTTATAGTTCGTAAATGTTGCATAAATATGAATACCATCTATTGTATGGATATTTCAAGCACATTTAAATATCAACAAGGTAACCACACATTTGATCACATGCAATAATGAATTGGGGATAACCTAATGTTAATATTTATTTAATATCAAAACTCAATAAGAAAAACAACAATAAGAAAATCAAATAACCTAAACACTGGAATAACATTAGGAAGCAATAATTAATTTTCTTATAATAGGCATTCTTAATTAAAGGCGCTGGAAAAATGCAAAGACATCTGTCAACTATTAATTACCCTGAAATCCATGTAAGCAATCTCCTAATAGTTCACTAACCAAAAAGGCGTTGGAAAAATAATACGCTTAGCAATAATTAACCCAACAATTCGAGGGACACGTAAAAGGGAAAATCCTTGAGCACCGATTTATGAATTCAGAGGGTAAGAATATGATCATTTATCTGAGCATAGATCAAATCAGAGTAAAAACAAACCTGGGCGCACCTTACAATACAAAGTATGAAAAACACTTCGTAAAATGGGTTTAAACTTGTTGGGAAAAGAAGGACAGTTATTTGTGCGTCAAGAGGTAAAAATGTTGAGGTTGAAAGAAGAACAACAAGACTAGAACCGCGAGCTAGCGTAAAGAGTGTTGAATATGCCACGCCTTGTTTGTTTCTTGAGTTGAATATTAGATGAAATATGCCTTTCTATTATCATGTTATATCAGAGATAAAGTGAAAGGGCATCTTAATAGAACACATCGATACCTACCTGGAGAATCTATTGAAAGGATAGTCAAGATAATTATAGCTTGAAGGAGTATCAAATTTCATTTAAGTTTTTTTTTAATCCTTAAATTTTGAAGGAAAAGAGGGGTTGGTCGCCACCCATAGCCACCACTCAAGTGCTTCTTGATGAGAGATAAGACCCTTCACCACCCAAACACGTCGATACCTCCCATCCCTTGAAGGGGCATATGACATAAGGGTGGTAAGGGAAAAAGTGATAGTACCGGTATCAAGGTGAGATCATGCAAGATGCAGAGGGAAAAACTAGAAGGTGGAAAACAAATGCAGAGGTCGCCATGTCAAATCGCTGAGGAATGACGTGCTCCAATTTGTTTTTTAACACATGCACGTAGAGTGAAAGTTGAGAAGGTGGCAAGAAACGTTGAGGTGTGTCTCGTCTTGGTAAACGTGGGTGGATTTGAGGTGTTGAGAAGTGTTAATACAACCACAGGTAGGTAGAAGGAATGTTGAGTGAAGGCGCAATAAATCACAGGGGTAATTGAGGATGTGATGGGTAGAAATTGTGAGCAAACACAGAGGTGAAATCAAAAATTGTGGAGCAAAGGCAGAGAATAAGAAAACTAAGAAAATCGCAGAGAAACCCCCCCAATAGCATTGTGTTATTTTGTGGCAAGATGGGGGTTTTATACAGTGAAGGTCCTTGGGAGGTTAAGAGAGGATCCCCACAAAACTATACGAAGGTAGGAGAACGAGACTCTAGTTACAAAAGAATAGAAAATAAGTCTCAAGGAGATCCCAGGGATGGAAAGCAGACGACGAACAAACTTCATAAATTCAGAAAAATTTGGGAAGGTAGACAACTAGAATTTTTTTCTTCCACAACACACAACTGAAGACAAGCTAAGAATTTCGATATCAGGGTTCTTCTATAAAGGCAATAAAACTGCACCTATAATCCAATATCATGGTAATTGAATCGCAAATAAAAATATTGTTACAATTTCATCAACATATAAATCCATATACAAAAATTTTAACTAATTTAAAATTGTAATTTTAAGCATGTTTATTGTAGCCGAATGATGGACTTGTTGATGTTCTTCAGCTGTTGGCGATCCTCCTTGCTCTCGCTCTCTAATCGTCGAGACCTCACCGGTACCTCCCAGCCAATGCTAGGGGTACTCTTCTTCCCCTTGATCCCCCCGAGCCGCAAAGGGGCCACACACACAACCAGAGAAAAGATATCCCCCGACTCGTCTCGCAAGGTCGAGCTTGTAAATGTGTTGAACTTGCACAGAATAGATCTAGCTAGAAAATATTACACACATTTGCAGAGAGAAATTGAGAAATAAGAAGGAGAGAAAGAATAAAAGAATTCTCATTAACCGTTATGAATAATGAATAATTTACACATGATGTACTTTGTATAACTCAATAAATGCACACTGGAGGAGAACCAATGCACCATAGTGGTGGTCTAGAGTTATTTAGACACACACCAGAAGTTACGGGAGTGAACTGCCACCTAGTCTAGTCTCTCAGGAAGTTACATAAGTGAACTACCACCTAGTTGAGTTAACTAGTCAACTAGTCTTCAGTTAACTGACTGAGCAGAGAGTAGTGAGGAGTAGATAAAGCAATCAATGGTAATGTTCCAGTCTAGTGATGATCCCAAGGAAAGTGTGCATTAGCATGGTGATGATCCCAATGTTGCATGGTGACAAAACCAATGCAGCCTCTAAACTCAACCTAACTAGTCAAACTGAAGTGTCAACTAAAAGAGAATATTCTCCCCTAAAATATAGGAGATTAGATAATGACTAATTATGACTAATAAACAAGGAAAAACCTTAGGAAGAAGAAATCCTAGGTGTGTGTGAAGTAACTCCAACACCCCCCTTGAACATCACTATGGTGAAATTAAAGAATGGGTTCCAACAACGAGGCCATGTTGGGTACCCAAATACAAAAGATACACTGAAATAAAGTGAGGAAAGAGGGAAAACCTCATGGGAAACCCCCCCCCTCAAGGTACAATGTATGTAAAAAGAATAACTACATTTACTAAGCAACTGTGTCCTTCACTCCAAGATGACTTCAGAGAGAATGGAAATCTGCTCAGTGAAGGTCTTGGTGAAGATGTTTGTCATCTATTTTGTTGAAGGACAAAACTATAGGTCGATGATCCCCTCATGTAATAAGTCTCGAATGTAGTGCATGTGGATCTCTATGTGCTTCATCCGCTGCCTCTAAACTAGATCTCTAAACTTCAGAGTGCTCTGGTTGTCACACCAGATGACGATCGGTCGATGAAACTGAATGCCCAACTCAGTGAGAAAATGTTGTAGCCACATAGCCTGAATGGTTATGTTAACTACCCCTCTATACTTTGCTTCAGATAAAGATAGAGAAATGGTATCTTTCTTCTTGCTCGACCAACAGATAGGCCCGGAAACAAGACTAAGTGAGTAACCAGATGTGGAGTTGCGACCAGTGTTATCGCCAGCACAGTCAGAATCAGTAAACCCATGAGATCTAATGTAGAGTTTGTTGCATAATGAATCCCAAAGGTGATGGTTCCATGTGCGTATCGAAGGATATGCTTTGAATCCTTCCAATGTAGCTCATGAGGCTCCTGCATGAACCTGGAAACTGCGCCAACTTCATAGGAGAGGTCTAGTCTAGAGTTTGTGAGATACAACAAGCTCCTCACTAGCTGCATGTACAGTGTGTTGTCAACCAGTGGATTCTCCCCACCATCATCAAGTTTGACTCTTGACAGGAAAGGAGTAGGAGAAGACTTGCAGTCTATCATGTGAAATATCTCAAGGAGATCTTGTGCATACTTGGCCTGAGACAATTTGATGCCTAATGCATCCTAACTGATCTCGAGTCCAAGGAAGAAGTGTAGTGGACCCATGTATTTCATCAAAAACCTGTCATGTAGAATCCTCTTGACTGCAACAATCACTAAAGTTGATCAACCAATGATCAAAAATCATCAACATATAGAACTAAAAGTATAAGTGAATCAGTCGTCCTGAGCATGTAGACATTCGGGTCTGATTTACAATGTAAAAATTTATGTGAGAATAGGTAGGAGTCCATCTTGGCATACCATTCCTTCGGATCCTGCTTGAGGCCATAAAGAGACTTCTTCAATCGACAGACCAAAGATGAGTCCTGCATAAATCCCTGGGGCTACTCCATATAGATCTCCTCAGAGAGAGCACCATGAAAAAATCCATTCTTCATGTCCATCTCATGGAATTCCCATCCCTTGGTTGCCGCAATGGAAAGTTCCAATTGTATGGAATCCATCTTATCTACTGGAGTGAAGGTATCATCATAGTCAATACCATGAACCTGTTGAAAACCTTTGGCAACGATCTTGGCTTTCTACATACTAATATTTTCATCTGCTGCGCTCTTGGTCCTTTAGACCCATTTGCATCTGACAAGTTTCCTCCCATAAGGAAGGGGAACCAGATCCCAAGTCTGGTTCTCAAGGAGGGAGTTGTACTCCTCCTGCATGGCGGATTCCTAAAAGGGATTTCCATCATCCTCACCATAAGACTGTGGATCTGAAGACTGAACCAAGAAAAGATGCCTGGAGGGCAATGGTTCAGTGGAAGTGAGTGCAACAGGAGGCTCCTTGAAATCAGATCGATACCTCCTAGTATCAGTTGGATCACCAACGAGATCCCCTGCATCATGAAGAGTATTCTATGCCCACTTGGGCCTCTGCTCTGGCTCTGCAATTGCATCTAGATGCTCTGACTCTACATATAACTGTATTGACTCTAAATATGAATCATCTTAGTCCTCTGAATCAGAACTCTCATCTGAATAAGAGTCAGTATGTGCATTCTCATCATCTCGAACAAGTGGAATAATGAAGGTGTCTACATGTGGTTGCTGAGGTACATGCGAGACACTTTCCTCAAATTGGACACTTCACTAAATGATGATCCAGTCCGAGGAAAGATCAATAAACCTATATCCATTCACACCATTGGGGTATCCAACAAAAATACACTTAGTACTTTGTGGATCAAGTGCCTTCCTCTTTTCATAGGGAATCCGAGCCCCTGCACATGAACCGAAAATGCAAAAGTGGGTCACTTCCGGTTTGAGGCCGCTCCAAGCCTCATAGGGGGTCTTATCCTTGACAGATCTATGGGGAGATCCGTTTTGGATTTATGTTGCACAAATAAGTTCTTTGGCCCATAGTCTCTGTGGTAGTGACTTTGTATGCAGCATGCAATATGCCATCTCCTTTAGAGATCTGTTTTTTCACTAAGAAACACCATTTTTTGCGGAGTATAGGGAACTGTATGCTACAACTGAATCATGGAAAAGATCATGGATCTCATGATTGAGATACTCTCCGTCATTATTAATTCGGAGTAATTTGATATTATTTTTGGACTATGTCTCAACCATGGCTTTGAAATCTTTGAGGTGTTGAAAGACCTCATAATTTTGTCTGAGAAAGTAGATCCATGTAAAACGTGAGAAATCATCAACAAAAATGAAGAAAAACCTAGCTTTGTTGATGGATGGATGCGGAAAGGGACCCATAAGGTCACTGTGGATAGTATCTAAAGGTGTAGAATCTCTCTAAGACTTTCCTTTGTCGAATTTATCTTGAGGGTGTATTCTGAGAACACATACCTCAGATACTCCCTTGGAGAAATGGATGTCTGGTAGACCATCAAATAATATTTACTTGCTAAGTTGTTGCATGTATCTGAAATTCAAATGTCCAAATCTTATGTTCCATATTGATCCGGATTTTATGAGCATAACAAAATGACTACAAATTATTAACAGGTTCTTAACACAAAATAACAGAGATACATTAAAACTGGTTTTCTATTCAATAAGGAAATAAGTTGAAATTGTAAAATGCAGTGGAAACAAGCTTGTTGGAATGGTGGCGGATTATCTCTAAGAAGAGATGTGACAGTTGTGCTCATTCGCAAGAAGATGATTGCATTGAGGCTCTGGAGGCCTTTTTTTAAATAAATAGGAATTCCAAAAACCCTAGACATCGAAAAACCTAACCCTAGGAGATGAAGCGCCAAAAGTCATGTGGGCCCCGTCTGGGTAAGTTAGTACATCAACTTCCCGAGGTCGTAACTTTTGCATATGATCTTCGTTTTAGTCGTATGATAGACCATTGGAAAGGTATCGTCGAGGATATTCAATTTGGGGGGCCAATCATTCCTTTAGATATCATTGAGAAGTTCGATCCCAAAAAACCTTCATTTAGGCCCTCAAAATGGCCCCTGAAGTTAAAACTGCTAAAAATAGTAAATTGCCAAAATTGTCAGAAAACTGTTTTGA